>JAQFYC010000885.1:0-43971 GCA_034694165.1 Tomocerus mixtus
AGGAATGGATTTCCAAATGTGATAACTCAATGTACATAGATGAAGAATCTAAACTTTTGTGGTTTACAAACGATTCCAATTGGAACGGTGACAAGAAAATTGACCCAAAACACAAATTGTACATTGGAGATCCTGAAAATGCAGTACTGCAAAAAACTACAGGGATCGTATTGAAAGACTCGTCTAGTCATTTGGTCGTGCCTTACTTCCGTAACCGATTATTCTACATTGATCAATCAGGAATGTACATTAAGTGGAAGAGATATTTTGAAATTAAAAAAGGTTATAAGGAATGCGATCGGTGTATCGGCAAAGCTTCGTTGGAACCCATATCATTCCACATTTCTAATATTACAACCATATTCTATATTGGCATGATATTAGGAATTTGCCCTTTCGCCGCTCTTTTGATTGAAAATAAGCATTTGTTAACAAAACAAAATTTTAAAACATTCCTAACTGCAATACACCAATTATTGATTTATGTGTACAAAAAACTAAATGTGTTCGTAATGTTAAAAAACATATTCATGAAACTGTGCGCAATTATTGTATATACATACTTGCAATTTAGAAATCACAAAATAGAAATTCGAATCGTAAAAAGATGAAAAGTAAATAATCGCATTTGAATCTAATTCCTGTAGTTCAATGCTTTGAGGGGTGCATTACTGATATTAATTGGACGATGTCAATAAATTAGCAACTTCAAGCAAAGTATATAATAGACCAAGTGTTTCACTGTAATATAATTAGTTCAATAATAAATACTACCGTTTTGTCTTTGAATTTTTTATTATGCATTGTAGAACATGAATTTGTATTAGTAACGCAATAAGTTTTCGGAGCGAAAATTCATTTTTAAAGTATAACTTTGGATATTTTTATCCAGAACCTCCATAGCTGGAGAAAAGCAAGTTTTAATCTTCCAGGTTACATCATCCACTACGATCGTAATATCATAATTGCTTGTATCATAATATAGTAATAAATATAGCACATGTAACCACAGTTTTGTAACTTCAACTCAGCGAACTGAACCGGTCGATTATCAAAATATCGACCGCACCTAAATGTAACTGAATCTGGAATCTGGTGCGGTTGAAGTTCGGTGCGGTACAAAATCGGATCACCTCTATTTCGCCGAACTGCGACTAAAAGTCTGCGAGTAACGCCTATGCATGTAATGGCTCTGAAGCTGAACTTGTTGCATATTTTCACTCATGACTCATAACAGATGAAGTAACTTTAAAAATAACATGGCATGACCCTACTAATCTGCACGATGATTATATTTAGGTATTAAATGCAAAATAGTATGTGAATAGTGTAGTTTTAAAACATGTTGATATATGATATGTCATATAAGGTAATATATTTATTGGGGATCTACTAATTGGCCTACTTCATAAATAAATAGTGTAATATGTAATATTTCCGCAATAATTTGTGTAATATGGATTTTTATCTGTAGAAGCACAGTAAAGCTATTTATATAAAAATAATTCAGCAATAATAGTTACTATTTTACTATATTTGTAAGAACATCAGTTAACCATGTGGCCATGCATACTTGTTGCGAGATTTTATTATGCTTTATTTATGAAATTATTTTTTTTTATGTAAATAAGCATTCTTTTTGATAAGTGTTAATTTTATTCAATTCTTTTATCATGTTCTGTCAGCTCCTCCGTCTCTGGGTCCCGTTATTTAAATTTCACTATTCTCTCACATCCGAACGAAGTTAGCTTAAAACCTTCCCCACAATCTGGTGTTTGGTCCCCTGCCCCAGCAGTCATATATCTTGGATTTGCTTCCCCTTCACCATTTTGGTCTGCTTCTTCCGCGTGAACAGCACCAACAAAAACACCGAAAGCCAATAAGATCACTGTCAAGGAAAAAAATGGGTTTCCATTTCCCATCTTCCTTAAACCCATAATGTACTATAATGAAACGAATAATTCGCAATATATTAATATTTAAATATACCTAATACAAAATAATTGCGTACACTTGCACTAATATTGGTCATACTATACGGTATATAGAAAAGGTACAATTTTTCTCAATAGATTGTTACTAATGTAAATATTATGAAAAGATTAAGTTATGATATAGTTACCTTGTGAGTACAACCGTGCTGACTAAAGACAAAATAGCTTAATATTTAACGAGTTTATTTTTTAGTAGAAATTAATAATAATAATTTAAATTAAATCCCCCACTTTAATATAAGTATTCCAATTTTTATGTGACGAACACTTAATTGATCATTATAAGAATACTTCAGTTGAGTGGTTTTATATCGTTATAATTAATGTTAAATTTGTATTGCTTTAATTACAAATATTTAGCTATATTGACGATAAATTAAATTAGGGCACTCCAGCCTAGAGTACAGCAGACGTATAGATATTAAACCCGGAAAACTGCCAATGGTGCTATACCGGTTACCAGCCGCAGTAACAATGGTAGATAAAGTGACATTATATTCAGTACGTTCCGTGGTCCTTATACCTATAGTACAATACACTCATCAATCGCAAAGCACGAAGTTAAATTAAGCAACACAATTATACAATGAAAGGTTCAATGTCCTATAGTGTTTGCTTAAAAAATTAATATAAACAGTTTTTTTAATACAGTAGGACAAAATAATTAAGTATTATGCTCGTACTAATTTTGGATGTAATTAGCAGACAAATCATTAAGCCTGCTGTTTATAGCTATATAGCTTCTTATTTCAGTAAAATAAATTAAAGGAAGCTTATACTTAGTTAGACAAATTGACGATAACATTGCATTCAAAATATTTATTTTCATTATACTAAGATGGACATAATTAGCTATACTCTCTTCTTGCTGTTATGAAACCAAATCTGTTTATTGTAAGAAATGCCTGCTTCATCTTTTACGCATCTTAAAGTTTTAAGTTTTTCATTTGTGGTTTCCTTCCACATTTTAAGTACATTATTGCTAAATGCACACCCCGTGGCCAATATGCAATGCAATGAGAAATGCTCTCAAATTTTGCTTTGTAAATAAATGCTTATTTTCAAACCAAAAGAGGCAAATGGACAAATTCCTAAAATCATATAGACATAATAGATAAAATGATATATGCCTATAAAAATCATATTCGACGTAGAAGACTGCATTCCGTATAAAACCTTTTATTCATTTCAAAATATCTCAAAATTTCCACTAAAGGGTAATGTTTGCGCTATCCCAGCCTGGAATCGGCAAATCTCCATTTGTCGTTGAGAGTTGCTGAACTAATTTTAACATAGAAAGGTACCTAAACAGTTTATTTCACCTTTCATTTGGTATACAAGTGTTTTTAAAGGGAGTATGCAAAATTTTGTTTCAAAAAATTGCTACACATGACATTTAAGTTTCACTTTCCAGCTAAGTAAATGAAATAATTAGGAACGCCATCTTTGATTATTTCAGTTAATTTTATTATTTCTTCTATCTATTTCAATATTTTATTTTTTTCAATTTACAGCAATTTTTGATATTTTTAGTGGAAAATATTTTTAGATATTTTTTGATGAAAACATTGAAGTCAATTTTTTTGATATACACAATGTTTTTCAATGATAAACCGATTCTAAAATGTGACATTTGTTGAAATGAAAATAATCAGATC
The DNA here is from genome assembly GCA_034694165.1 of Tomocerus mixtus. Classification (NCBI taxonomy): domain Eukaryota; kingdom Metazoa; phylum Arthropoda; class Collembola; order Entomobryomorpha; family Tomoceridae; genus Tomocerus; species Tomocerus mixtus. The sequence goes on from JAQFYC010000885.1 coordinate 3,653, forward strand.
GATTCGATTGTCATTCAGTCAATCTGTTCTGTATCGGTAAAGGCATACCTAAGAGGTAAGATAAGTACCAAGATAATTAGATAAGTACTTTACCCTATATATATGTACAAATACCCTTATACCTTTTTGGAATTCATACTGCAGGAAGCAATATTTCAGTTTGGAATCTTAGTCTATAAGTTTGGCTTTTATTGGTTATACTTAATAGGGTACAATAATATTTGTATGCAGGGTAGGAGGGAGGGCAAGTAATTTAATTATACTTTTCTACAGCACTGGTGCTTGCCATGTCTGTCGGTACCTGACCTGTCCAATTCTCATGAAAAGTTGTTTTAATTTCAGGATTCCTGTGCAATTAATATGCATTACTGTACTCACTATTAACATGAACATAACATGACTACTGGGCTACTCATTCTATAAAGATGGGACCGCAAACAGCCAGTATTTATTCTGGTTCTCGATTCTCCTCACCTTTTAACTCTAATATCGAAAAGTTTTCGTAAACGTTGCCTTGGTTCGATTCCTAGCAATAGATTATTTGATAGCACTATCTCAATCTCAACTCATCCCAAAAAATTTCAAATGTCACGACGTTTCATTCGGATTTGATCCCACCTCTACTTATTTCCTGCTCATTCTCATTGCAGCTCTACTAATTACTACTTTCGGAGAAGAATCTGAGAATAGTACAAGTTATTTGGCACATGAATAAAGCCAAGTTTAGTATCGTCAGCTTCTGTTATACCTTCTTGTTACTTACAACTTAGATATTCTTGGAATTGGTTGCTCCGAGCGGTAGATAATGCAGTTCAAGAGTGAGAAAATGATTGTTGTGAAGATCTGCCACATGGCTTGCTGATGTCTGAGAGTCCGAATTTCATATTTTGCAATAATTGCTATTTTGTTTTTAATCCAAAAGTATTAATATTACAGGACAAATATGATATTTTTAAACCTACTATTTATTTTGTTGTAGCATTTTCTTCTGAGAGTGGTTCCAGTTAATTATTTACAAAACTAGTTTTCTGGTTTTATTTTTTTCATCTATTTTTGTTTTTACAAACCATTACTATTCGCTGACTAACAAATTAATTGGAGCTCAATTGTCAATTACTGGCTACGCATTGTGTCAGCTAGCGTCATATTTATCGTATTTTAAATATATTCAAGATTGTCAGTTCCATTCAAAATTCAAAATATTTAATATGGTAAGTGAGTGGCCTCTAACATCTAAAATAAATATAATCAATAAGTAGAATATTTAAGACATTCAAAATACGGCGTACGAGTATAAATGATGAATTAATTTCTCGACTCATCAATGTAAAACTATTTGACTGTTTCAGAGTTGCACTGTTTGTAACAAGGAGACTTCGAAAAAATGTTCAGGATGTCAATCTGTGTTTTACTGTTCCTTGGAACACCAAAGGGAAAACTGGAAAGATCACAAGCAACGTTGTTCCTCGGTGATGGTATTGGAAGAAGATCCGGTTTTCGGGATACAATGGATAGCGTCTCGCGATCTGGAACCTGGGACCCTTCTACTGAATGAAGATCCAGTTCTAAAATGTATTTATTGGCCTCCCGACTCATATCGTGATCTCTACAACTCCGCAGCTATCTGTCTCACCTGTGGAATGAACATTGACCTTGCTTGCAATTTTTATAAATGCTCGACGTGTTCTTGGCCAGTTTGCAATCAGAATTGTGAAAATGTAAGCCAACATTAATATGTAATAATTTACATTGAATATTGTTACCCTATTTATATTCACTAACTATTTTACATTACAGAACTCTCTTCACAAAGACAACGAATGTCAAGTTTTCAAAGAGGCCGAATTTTCCTACCCCCCGACTACCGAATTTATTAACCCGACTCGCATAGATTTATCTGTTGATTTGATTCGAGCTGCTAAATTAAAACTGAACAATCGCAAGAAGTTTAAAATGCTCATGAATCTCCAGCACGAACCAAGTCTCCCCCAATCAGAGGAAGAGGATGCGAGACAGGAGGAGGACGCCTTTACGATGAAATGCAACTTTGACTTCCTTGTAAAAGAAGTGACTGACGAAGAGACTATAAATATTCCTTGGATTAGGAAAATAAATGGATTTCGATGTGATAATGCGATTGACTGGTAAACAATATTTAGGGTGATCTCGCTGAACTGTAAACGACAATTCTTAAATAATATTGTTGAGAGCATTTTACCTAATCCTCGAAAATACTAGTATAATTAGGAATTGCTTATTCATGTGTGCCAATTTCAATTCATTACAAGTACTGTTTTCAAGTGTTAGACACCCTTTCAGCTCAGTTCAGTTCAGTTAAGCTTTATTCAAGTGACAAAAATGGCCTTTCAATTACACGAATCAAAATCAGTGACTAGCGCAAGCACCAGACACCGCTCTACCCCATCGGTCACATTATAAATATATAAATAAAAATAGAAATATTTCAGGGACAAGCTTTGGATTTCCTGGTCAATTTTACGAGATACCTAATAGATTAAAAATTAAAATACGAGCAGAGCAGGCTAACAAATTAAATATGATATCCTTGACAGAATTATCATTACCAGGAGACACTTCTTGCTGGTTTGCGGAAAAATCACCTGAATCAATTTCGCAAAAGGACACCAAAGAGCTATAGAAACATTATTTACGCAATTCCGCAAACTATGTCAGTAAATTTAGTAATTCTGTCAAAACTTGTAACTTTTACATGCTTTGTTCTTTTTCGAATTTCATATTTGAGTATCAAAAACTTAAATCAAAATTTACTTGATGTTTGCGAATATAATATACACATAACATTTGTGTAAGTGACGTTGAAGTTTAGTTTTTTCCTGTTTTTTTCCTTGTTGCAAAATTGTTTATGTTAATTTTTTTGTACATTAGTTGTTAGTTTGAATTACCACGGCGTGGGTGGGCCATAGAAGTATTTCAAAGGGAATCACATGATATGTTCATTGGTGACGATGACATTTTTTTTATTATAGTCTATAAATACAATAACTTGGTAAAATATGTAGTAGCTGCAAAAACTTTTAACTAATGATTTACTTTTTTTTACAGGTCAGAAATCCACTGCATTTATTTAAAAGCCAGCCGTTTCTCAAATTCCTGTTCGCCAAATTGTGTAAATTCCGTCCAACCTCAACCCCCCGCCTACAAAATGCAAATACGAACAGCTGTTTCCGTTAAAAAGGGAGAGCCTTTGACAATTGCTTATGCTGCACACCACCAAGCAGGAACTGCTGATCGCCAAAAAGAACTTCGGGATTTTCACTTCATTTGTAAATGTAAACGGTGCCTGGATCCCACGGAATGCGGAACTTATTTGTCCGCTGTGACCTGCTCACCTTGTTACGAAGAGACTAAAGGGGAAGACAACATGCCAGCTGATACAAATGAAGGATTCTATTTACCAGAAGACCCTTTGTCCCTGGATGAAAATGCTTTATGGAAATGCAATCGATGTTTCAAAGTTAGAGATTACTCCACATTTGCTCCAACACTTGATAGACTACAAAAGGTTGTTACAGAGGAGCCACTCCAAAACGCCGAATTTTATAACAGGATAATTGACGAGAATATGGGAAACGTTGTCCACAAGAATCATTTCATAATTCTGAAAGCAATTGCACAAATGACTCAGTGTTTCGTCAAACATGGGGAAATGGATATTGATCTTCATCGATTGCATCTACATCACGAATTGGCAATTATTAACCACATTTTTCCTGGTCTTTCCTTCTTCAGAGGTATTATAATAACTAAATTATCATTAAAAATAATTTAATATATCAAATTCTAAATCGTGATTGTGTTAAAAGTACAATAATGCTGCAACACAATGGGAATTAAGAATATTATTTTTTTGAAATAACTATGAAATAGCTTTACTTTACAGTAGTATAATAATTTAACAAATAGAAATTAATTAATGTTGAAAGTAGTGTACCTAATGTTGTTTTTCAGCCCGTCAACTTCGAAATCTTGCAACAATACTACACGGATTAGCATTGCGCTCAGTGACGGAAGATTTAATTGAGGAGATGTCGGGATTCCTTGAAGGGATTATGGAAGCCATCACGTATTACTCGTTTTACAAACATGAAGTTTTAGATGGAGAGTCCAGCCTTAAGGGCTTAGCAGAAACGAAAATGTTTATTCTTTCTTATGCAAATAATAAATAAACTGGTAAAACTAGTTGTAAATAATTCAAATTATTAAGTATTGCTTTCATTCAGATTATTAGCAATTCAGTTATTTTGTAACTTTATGTATTGTCTATGCTTTTTGCTTTTTACCTATAGTAAAATTCAATAGTTTACTAAAATATTGTACCAAACTACTATTTGTTCATGAAGTAGAAAATAATGTGAAATAATAATTGCACGGAAAAATTAGTGTAAAAATAATACTTTGTATATGATATTTTAAACAATATTGACTTGTCAACTTTTAATTTTTACCACTGTATCTGGTAACAAAATGTGTATTAGTGTATTGAGTTGAATTGTTGGATCTTGCAACAATTACACCTTTGTTAGAAACATTTGATGTTATTTTAATAGTATTTGAGCTATTGGTTTAGTTTAAAGGATAAATTGTAATTTGTATTATTTTTGCCTTAGAATTTTGATATTCAAATGATTGATAAATAAATACTCAACCACTACAGTATTTTAACAGATAAGAATAAAATTATTTACACTCTAATGTAAATATGTAAGGATCTTGTATAAAACTAAAAAACTAATTCATTGAAATGTACATTATGGAGCGCGTCTAAGTACAATAGGAAAGCATCAATTAATAAATTCATAAGAGTGTCTAGCTTTCTAACTACAATATACGGTGGCTGTATAATTACTGATACAATAATATATACTATTTTAATTTCTTTGCCAATAATGTAATCGTGTTATTTTGTTCAAAAGAAATTAAAGCTGAATTAGGCATTTTTTGCGTATAAACACTTTATTATCAACAGGATTTGTGTAAATCAAAGCTTATTTTGTTTGTTAATTGATATGGAAATATCATTATAAAATGTTAGCTAAACATTTTTAGTTAAATTTTAGAATAGCTAACTAACATCTTTAGCAATACACTGTTTTAGTAGGGTGGGTGGCATTCAAAAGTAACTCATTTAGTGCAGAATGTTTATGACACATATATGGCATATAGATTATTTACTTTCTCTGACTTTCACTTTGTTTGTGGTAGGTGCTTTCACTCAAAAGCACCTCCACATTCCACACCCACCCTACTTGTTTTGTGTATGGTAGCTTTATAGCTTAAATAGCAATAGCATTTTTTCATATTGCAAATAGCGTGTAGGGTATACGTTTAGTATTATTTTTCCAAGCATATGTAGCTTGAAGCTGCTGTGTGTTCAAAATATCCTTATTTGCAATGGAAATTGCATTTTACTACGCAGCCATTGTTAAATATGTATTGGAAAAGCTTATGTAATACATTATACTTTATGATAACACTTGTTGTTTATTCAAATATGCTCTCTACACATGAAAACGCAATTTTTGGACGTAGAAATGATGTAAGGGGTTTATATAATATTATATGACACGGCTGAACTAGGTCCACGCTCATAATTAGATCTAAATAAAGTATGTTACAGCCGAAACCGATCGTTTGCAATGTGGCTTATTATTAGAATAGCATTCTACATGAACACTTATACAGGGTAAAATTGTTTCTGAGAAAACAAAAGCTTTGATAGCATGGAAATAGCATTTTATGCAGCATTCAACATTACATAATGCTGTGTATATATTATAACAGCAACATCATCATAACACTATGCATTATGAGAGTAGTGTGATGTTTTTAATAGCTTTTGCAGAAATATATATATAGCATTTCGGAGACCGAAACTGTCTTTTGCTTAAGATTTACATTTCCACACCCATGGGTATCTATTTTTTAATTATGTCTCACAAATAAGAGCATGCAAATAGCTTTCTGTACCTTGCAAAGGTTTTTCTTTTTAAATATTTGCAATAGCTTAACACAATGGGTTGAAATAAACCTAGGATAGAATTGAAAAGGTCGATATCATAATTTGCAAATTGCTCTTTTAAGACTGTACAGCCCTTCCATTGCTATTGCCTACAGTGTTTCATGCACCAATAGCTATTGTACTACAAACCCTAAGGGCAGTTTCAATACTTCAAATTGACTTTTGCTCGTTAGGGCTAGCAGAATAAGTTCAGATATTGTTGGTAAATTATAAATCATAATTATAAAGCCTGAAAACAGCACAAAAAAACATTTTTTATATTGCATATTTAACAAAATAACATTACCTGCATAATAACATTACACGTTGCTTACATTAAAGCTATTTTGCACTGAAATATCAATGTCCTATGCACCTGACTTCTAGTTCTGGCACACAGTGCTATTATAATACTCCACCAGCAAACTGATCTGCTATAACTAACTTTTTTTCAGATTTAGCTTCAATCAATAATGTAATTCTAATGCCAAAATGCATTTCTAATCTAAAAATTGCTTGTCATCTGTAGAAAAGCTATTTCAATGTAAAACAAGGTAATTTATAGAAAGTTATTTTTGTATCTATCGCTATTCTAGTACATAATCAGCAATGCTCGATTTGAAAAAAGCTATTTCCAAAAGATTATTTTTGAACGCCAACACCTTTGAGCTGCATAAGTCTTGATGAGTAATACTAAACTATGTAATACGCAAAATTTCATAATTTGCAATGTGCAAAATTACATTTTTATCTCAGCAAAGCTATTTGTATACGCAGCAGTGTATTCATAGGTAATATAGCAGTGTTGACTGATTAACGACGGACGCCAGAGTTTTTTTGACTTCGTAGGTCTAAAAACGTTTAAAAAGAATAGCTTTCTAGAGTAGCAGGTATCGTTTGACATTACGTTACTTTATGTACAAGGGGGTATTTACTGCAAAAATAGTTGTTAATTTTAATCATTTTCTAGATTGCAAACGGATTTCGGTGGCCTGTATTTTATAGATCGCACCTTATTGATTAATTATGTAATAGCAAGGCAAAACTATTTATAGTCCTTTCATTTTTATTATATTGTTGCATCGAATAGTAGCTTTAGTTGAGAGTGTAATAGCAATTTCTAGGCTGCAAAACGTGTTTTGCCTGTTAGAATATAAATGCGGGCCGAGACTTTGGGCAATTAAGTATATCATTTATCATATTACTTATAACTTATTAATCATTCTGAACTCGTATTTATAGATTTAAAAATAAGGCACTTCAACACACAATTCAAAAAGCTTCTACTGTGGATGTGTCAATAGCATTTTGCAAATTGCAAACGGCATTATGCGTAATAGCTTAACATCATTTATCAAAACTTGAACAGGCCAAAGCTGTTTTTATTTTTTTAAAAGTCTTTAGTTAATATGGAAATAGCAGTTTATAATTTGCAGATTGTTGAATACCTATTAGAGGAAATAACACAAGCTTTCTGCCAGTAGTTGCATTAATGTATGCAGAAATAGCTTTTCAATATTACACTATATCTATTTTGTATAACTAAATAAGTTGCATTTTGCGTATCAAATTAGCAATGCCACCAATTTAGCCAAATACAAATGGTCTGGTCTGAAAACCCAATAACTAACATGGAAATAGCAATATTGCACATTGTTTGGTAATACCTTAATAGTATTAGCAATTAGCACTGTCTGATGGGTGAAAATAGCCTTTTCAGTAATAACGACCATGTTTTTTTTTATTTTAAGAGATTTTAAGTAGCATCATTTATTAAAATAGCAATATATGTCCAGATATTAATCCACTATAGGCCTGGTAAATGAATTAATTAATATTGAAATAGCATTTAATAGCTTGTAAATTGTTGACTATACGTACTAGAATAGCAACACACATTCAAGACTACACTTTTGTGGCTGTTATATAGTAGCCTTGCAAAAATGGCAATAGTATTTTTATTCTGCAAATTATAATTTGCATATTCGAATAGCATTATTATTATGTGCTATTATTTCAATGGATTATTGAAAGGCAGATTACAATATAGCAAGGAAGCATCATTTTAAAGCTAGGAAATTGTCCATTATGTACCTATAACAGTAAAATGACATTGCCAATAATGCACTCTTATGCCACAAAAATAGCTTTTGTGTATCAAAAATGGCTATAATACATAAATATAACAATTTGCAATAGATACCAAGCCTTTAGTATTCAATTACGGATGGTTAGGCCCGACAAAGACATTAAACTGGCATGGAAATAGCATTAATGCTGATTAAGTATTTTTAAATGGAAATATAATAGTCTTTGTAGACAGAGCAGTGCTATTGTGCAAATTGAAATGGTATTTTCCGTGCTAGTTAATCATTGCTGGTCAATATTTTGCATATTAAAATATAAATGTGTGTGAGACTTCGGTGTGTTATGGAGGACGACCTGAAAAAACATTAGTTATTATGGAATTAGCATTTCATAATTTGAGTATTATGGATTATTTACTAGAATAGCGAAATGGCACTGCTACAAATGTATTTCAGTGGGTGCAAACAGAAACAGCTTTTCCTGAGATAGCAGTTTATAATAACATACTGCAAATTGCTTGTTACATAAATAATAGAGTCGATTGCCATTATTTAACTATATTTGTCAAGCAAGTCAAAGATTTTTGTTCAAAAAAGCTTAAATTGATATGGAAATACTAGCAGTTTACAAATCGCAAGCTATTTATTAATTATGTATTAGAAACGAAATACTAGGTATAATGGCGTTATAGATACACCTTGTTGGGGATTTCAGGCATCCAAAAAAGTTATTTATAACAGACTAACTCTTTATCAATATATATGTTAAAAAAAGTTAATTCTGAGTAAAATAAGCACTAAGTACTTAACATGGAAATAGCATTTTATTTTTTAGATTGTACACTGTCTGTCAGGGAGATGGTTCCATTGGACTTTGTAATACCATAACTGAGGAACTGGAGAAACATAGTTTTCAGCATTCTCTATGTCAGATTTCTAGAAATGAATATGAGAAATTCCTGAGATAAATTATTGGCTTTTGGAGTACAACTCAAGGTAACAGGTACGATTACACCAGAACTACTAAAATGAGATGTAAACAGCCAGAAAGGCTTTCATTTTCTGCTCTAAAATAGTAAAACTATTTGTAATGCACTTGTATATAAGTATTGTAGAATTAACTTTAACACGTTGAAGATTGTAAATACCTTCTAGCATGTTGGAGTTTAAAATGTCGAAAATTGTGTTTGTCAAACCTGTTAGGACTGAAAAAAGTTTCAAGAGCATGTACTAAGTTGGTTTCTGTGTCTCCCAATTTGTTGTTTAAATATTGCAATAGCAGTTTAGCACAAATGGATTTTGGCAATATCTTGCTGTGTGAAAAATTATTGAGAATGGGAATGTTAATGAAACCATAGCATACTATAAGATTGAAATAAATAATAAAGTAAATACTATTTAGTGTAAATATATGTTCCAATTTTTCATTTGAAACTGATCAATATACGCATGTATGAATATTGATAAAGCGAAGGACAGAATAATCAATCGATCCCAATACGTTAATATCTACAACGGCACAAGTACATCTGGCTATACTACTATTATATACCTATGCATAAATTCTATTCTATTCTATATACCTATGCATGAAATGGGTAGCAAAAGTATGATTTATGAATAACTATTGTATTTAAGCACACCTGTATTAACTGAGAAGTTAAATACTTTCAAATGATTCCTAAATGGTACCTAATATTAATTTTGCTGTGAATCAATCAAGTAAAATTGCAAATTTCGTCGATTTGTGATACCTAGAGCGGAAGTTGAAGTACTAAATAAATGAATACTTATGTCTTGTTATAAATGTATAAGTAAACCGAAGAAATATTATAGTTAGGCTTAGTTAGTTTGCTAGGAGTGTTATAAAAGTGAAAATAATCAAAACATTTTTCTCTTCAACAACATAAACTGTATTAATATTTAAGAAGGGGATAAACGCGATGACCATGTAGTACCTTAAATAAAAAGCAGCGCATGTGGCATCAAACTAAATATATGTTTTTAATAATAAATATGTTTACTTGTTACGCTTCACTTGTAAAATTATGTTTAACTAATAAACAATTCCAATAAATCCGGCTTTACTCAATCATGCTGATGAGAAACGTGTGCTTATAGGCAATCGTACATAATACTTAATAATAGTACATGTTAGGTAGCGGATTTGCAATTAAAAGGTGTACTCGGAACTAATTAGCGTTTTATATTGTGTTGCAGCATTTCGCACAAATAATTGGCGACCAATACAATTTTTGCACTTACTTTGTCGAGAATGACGTTACAATATTATGTGAAACTGAAACTGCTCCGCCTTACAGACGTTGAGCTCATAACAACCAAGCAAGTAAAACAGTAGTGTATCCTATTTTATTACCTAATCAATTTTTGCCTGTTTCTTGTATAATTAATCGTTAAATTACAATGAATTAGTTTGCCGTAATTTTCAGTTCCGTATAGTATTTTTTCGACAAAAACAATTAGTTACGGACTTCACTTTTAATATTATATTTACTAACATTTTGACTAGAAAAATAATTTCCGAAAGCCTGGGAGTTATTTTAATCCGCTAACTAATATCTAATATTATCCTATTTAATTTACGTTTGAATTGGCTTTATATGTACTACATATACTATATGGATAGTTTATAAGTACATTAGAAAATAGAAAATAAATAGATTAGTCGTAATAACAAACAAATAAAGCTTTGTTGAAGGGAGCAATTAAAAATTAAATAATTGTGAGAGAGGGACGTTCATCCCACGAAGTTTATCCTTTTCTATGAGAATAAAAAATAGTCAACGACAGCATTATTACAAAATCCCATAGTAAATATAAATACTGTTGCAGTGTTGTGACTTTCAGAGCTTAGGTATGTATTGTTGTGGTTTTGTAGATTTTAGGTATGCAATCGAGGTTTACATTTACATTCACTTACAAAGCCAGTCGAGTCAACTGATGAGCAAATTAGTCCGGGTAAGAAAACTTGTCAAGTTCACACGCTTTTGCTTCCTCTGAGAATTCTTTCTGTCGTTCGTCTTCGTATACACCACTATCGTATACGATAATTCATTTGATTGTGAGATAGTACTTGTCTAGATATTAGAGAGAAGGTATTTCTTACGGAGTACTATACAGCTACCTGTATTTTGTATGTAAGTAAACCGTTAAGATAATAAGTCATACGTTCATAAGAAGGTTGGGGTTGAGAGAACTTTCGTTTTAATTAAATTCATTAACTCATGATAAACTTTATTATGAAATTTGACTTCTATTGTTGAGTTGCCTCACTTGCTACTCGTCAACGCCAATCTTCTTTATACGGTCCATCTTTACGTGACTACTATTATTATTAGGCTTATATTAATGGCACCATATGAAAACTTATTTTGTCACAATTTTTTAGACTTATTTTACCATAACTTTATTAATTCACCACAACAATATCCAAAAACCATAAAAATGGGAATCGACCATATAAAAACTTATTTACCATAAGTTTAAGCAAAAATATTTAATGAAAAACTATGTTGATCATAATTTTGCGATGGTTTTACTACTAAAATTATGGTCAAAATAGTTTTTCATTAGCTATTTTTGCTTAAACTTATGGCAAATAAGTTTTTATATGGTGCCATTAAATATAAGCCTTATTACTTATTATTATATATTATAAAAGCTTTATTATACTCAAAGGGTTTAAAATTTATAAATCATTTGTCTACGTTCAGTTAGTCGAGCTTAATTATATCAATGTTGAAATCACGAGCAAAATACCAAAGAATCCAACGTATTATAGCATTGTCTCACTTAAGTCGATGAAATCGAATGATATTGTTATTATGTTTTTATGTGTTTACTTATAGTATGTCGGGAAAATAATGTTCTCTACCGTTTACACATCTCTATCGTTCTGCGAGACAAAAACGTGTACGTGTACGTGGTGCACATAAACATAAACATTTACCAAATGCATGCTTAACGCATTGCTAATCGTATGTCAATGAATGCAATGTCTTTTTTTATCCCACACCACACACCATACATTTTATTTGCTTAACAGTTAAGTATTTTTACATCTAATTCACATAAATAATCGCAAGTGTGTAAGTGTAACTGCAAACGGACGCGCAATATTATCGATTAGACACAGCGAGCTTAGCTTTTACATTTGTTTATAATTTTAATAGAATGTTCTTCAAAAGCTATCTTTAGCTATGAAGGCTAATAATATCGCATTTCACACAGAGCGTAGATAAATAATGTGTTTATGGAATTGTAATTTAACTTTATTAGTAGCGGTGTTTACATGTATGTGCGTATCTAAAATCCACGGCAATGCTTGCTAACGTCGTTATAGTTGTATTTTGTATTTGACTACTTTTCATTTAATAAATCGTATCGTAATCGTAAACGTAAAAGCCTGTGATGAATTATGTGAGCAGATACCATATTACCTATGAAAGGGAGAAACTGTCACAGAATATGTAAAATGTAAACGACGTTCACGTTCTAAAATATTATATTGTTTGTTTATTTATATCAATGACATTCTGTGTCACTGTACTGTGCTGTAGATAATTATTGACGCTTTGTGTAAAATAGCAATATAATTTATTTTATTCCCACCATTACCATTGCAGGTTTCCAAGGGTTAATATTTAATTGCAAAGCTATTACATAATATCTAATATAAAATAAACACGACGTTTAATGACCATGTATCTAAACTAAATATCATCTCATCACACTCCAAAGGGGTATAATTTACAATTACACTTAATTTCCAATAACGCAAATTCAGTGTAAGTAGACATAAACATAGAACATAGAAGGTTCGAGGGAGGTCAAACTCAAACTCAAATCAATGTGTGCTTTCGTATATTATAGTTTTTCCTAAAGATAGGTATTTAGGGAGCTGCAACTAAATAACACACTTATAAACTGAACTAGATCGATGAACAAACTTGAGACAGCTACATACGCTAAAAGTATTTCGTCCTTTCGAAAAAGGTGCGGTTAGGAAAGAAAATTTTCGTCGGCATACTATTATTATTATTATTACGGCTGTTATGTTATGTTTTTCTATGGCCTAAGTGGAGTAAACTAGTTAACATGGTCGGGATATCTGAAAAGTCTGAATTTCTCATAACAGAACAGGGACCCCACCTCACCTTATACAAATACACTCAGTTCAAGACACGCAAATTTAGAATATTTTTATGTGTTTAAGAAGGACATTAATATTACATGCTAAAATGTATTGTTTACTATGTGGCATTGCCATAATATGGCAAAAACAGAAATTGTACCACTCTATTAGGTAGTTTATAGCCATGCAGTGGGTTGTCTTGTCTCCTGACTAATATGACACTGACATAATGACTACCAACAGGTACATATATACAAGAAGTTAATGAAACTCAGTAATGCACATAAATAAATAGCTATAGCGAAGTAACTTACCTCACTCACATCATTTACATGTAAGGTCTTATTACAAGTAAGATAATAGTAATGATTTTGTATACCATATCTCAATTACTGATGTCATCTTATCTTGATTCTCGATTTTATTCCAATTTATAATACTTTAGCTACAATTATTTACACTTTTTGAGCATTGCATACATTATAATTCTTTGGGATGCTTACCAATATTAGTTATACGAGATTAAAACCTGATTATAAATAGTTGTGCAAATCATTACATCTATGCCATGGGTGGGTATGATAACAATATTGAGAACGAGATATTATTGCATAGAGGGAGTAGGTAGTTATTTGCATACGACATACTAATAGTAGTACAATTAGTGCATTTTATGACATACACAGAAGGAATGAGCACTTACACAATTACTGATATTTCCAAAAGAATAAAGAAAATGAATGTGCAACCGGTAGTTTAGATTTTGTCGGATTATCAGAGGTAGTAATAAATCGCTCTACTTATTTAAAAGGTAAGTGCCAGAGTGTTCAATGCTATCTAATGCAAATATTTAATCTAGGGAAAGTGCATGCAGGGTTAAAAAGATATTTTACATCGGAATTTTGCCTTTAGTCATTTATCTTGAAAAGAAAAGCCTTGATTTTGATCATGAAAGATATTATCATATTTACCGTGTATTATTGTTAAACAATTAGTAGCTATGCTTTACAGTTTAATTTGTTTTCAATGGGAATGACCTTTCACAATATAGATAGCCTCACATTGCGATATAATAAATAGATTAAGTTACCCGTATGCACTTATACTAGCAAGGATGCATTTTATTGGTTTCTTATTGAAGCTACCTACGTACGTACTACATACTTAAGAGGAGGCTTAACTAAATAAGTACCACATTCCTTTATTAAATATACCCATAATATGACAAAACAGCAATATTGTACCTAGTTCTTACCTGCAATATGCAATTTCATCCTCAATGGTAGATGTTCTGGTATAAGTGGCATAAATATATTTTAAATAACATCCATGTAGGGTTCCAGGTAGATGACGCATTTAAGCCATCTTATATCGAGAAATATATAATTTGATTCATAGTTTGCTTCCATTGAAAAATCGTTCATAGGTACCTTACGGGATTTAAATATTCTCAGTATATAATAATACAATACGTAATAGTAGTAGTACATGAAAAATTACCTTTCTGAAATGTTATAATGCTTTACCAGTAGTTGAATTGTGGTGTTCTCGCTTATTTGTAATTTGTTAAAAAATTGTCTTAAACGGAAGTCAACTAAGTATGTTATACAAATTTCTGGTTAGTGATTGAGCAAAGCTGTAAACACTGTTCGTCGGAATTCACAATTAATTCAGAACGCGTCTGCTTCCCATGCCAAATGGAAAACTATTCATTTGAAACAATATGCCAGCCTGCAAAATTTTAATTGTAAATTCTCATCAAACGTGTTTTTATTCTTTAAGTAGGTATTATGTAGCTATGGCATAATTTTGTGTTATGTAGGTATGTGAGGTATTTAATGGCTACAGACAGAGACAGAGATAAATTCATATTAATTTGCATTAGAGAAAAATATTAATAAAAATGCAATAATGTTATTCTAATGGCTTTTTGACCATTTGACTGTTTATAATTTCACTATTATTGCTAATTGGGGCAAGATTATGCTTTGCAGAAAGCCATGTTTATATTTTTCAATACCACTAACGAAATATTATTATTTTTATTATTGTGTGTCTAATTGTCGCTAAAATGACTCGTGAAACTGATTTGTTTAAATACTGGGAAAATCCGTTTACACAGGTACGTTAATATAAATTACCGTAAGTAAATAGTGTGTAAAGTAAATACAGTGGATAAAAATTTAGTGCATTGCAATTGCAATGTAAATTATGCGTATAGTCACTATATTATCATCGAATACTCCGTTCCACTAGAAGTAAATATACCCTATCTGCTTTAATGATACGGCATTATGCAGTTTGTACATAAGTTTATAAAAACAAAAATAGTATGCAATAATAAGGAATGCAAATGCAACTGGTTAAACTACATGAATAATTTTTAGAGTACAGTACACGTTTACACATGTTGCAAATACATACAGTAGAGCACAGAACAGAGCACAGAAATCGAGATGTTGAGCCACCACGCCTTGTTTAGCACCAGTTCTCCTTCGAGATTCGAGAATTGGCAGTTTAGTTAGCTACGTACAACGTACTTATCGTTATAGTTATCAGTGTAAATGTACTGAGCTTTTATTTTACTACTTGTTACGAGTTCTTGTTGCCATTTGGAAGTGTAGACTGTAGACATTGATTCATTGTACGTTATAGTGGTTTGGTTGTAGTGCAAGGTGTTTTCTGACCCATTTTTTATGGCAAGCTGATCTCTCACGATTACTTAACTGCACAATACGTACCATGTCGCCCTTAAAGTCTGAAGTCTGAGCGAATGAATCAAACGAGGAATTTTTATGCTACCTCATAGAATGCGTTCAAGATACCGGCATCTGCATATAAAAATGTTTCTCTGTATACAAATCCACATGTGCATTACGATAACGACGTCAATTTAAAATATTTACATGCTTTTACAATACTGTTGACTGTTACATTCGTTTTGATTCTCTTATTTTTGCATTACAATAAAAAAAGTTAGATTTGGTTATCTACGGATAAATTACATGCTAAGGATAAATGCATATTTGGGAATTCGTTCACATTGTCAATTGTCACTTGTAAAAATTAAGCAATCATGATATGACTAATACCGTGATACCTCTTCAACTATTTGTGACTACAGATAGTTCGCTCACTATTTAATGTGAATAGTTTGTTTGCCATTTAATTTAAAGATCTGTTTTTCTTTAAAGTTGCCGAAATAATTGTAGGATGTATGCAAAATGTAAACTTGTACTACAAGATTCCATTTATGTACAAGCAGTTTGTTATGACAATACAATCATTTCTTTATTTAATAATTTGTTAGCAATATAGTTTGCAGTTAGTAAATAATATGCAGCTATATTGTAGCTATGGTATTTAGTAAGTGAGTAATATTTAGTTGACGTTGACGTAATAATGTTATGTTTAAGATTAACGTTTCGAAGCAAATGAGCATTAATCCTTTCCAAAGTTATTTTTATTTCATCATTTTTCTCTTGTCATCCTGACAGATAAACTCAAATTACGTTTATATTGTATATCTGCAGGTTGCAACTGCCAAATGCTACAACATGATGCTAATAACCATCCAACAAATGTTATTACAGTACAGTCGAGATTCGAGATACAGAAAAAAGCTTTCATTCATTCAGATTACAAGTAAAACATTGATACTACTGTAGAAGGGGTAAACAAAGGTGAATGGAAGTTGCGCTATGACATCAGAACTTGTGACTTCAATGTTTCAACGATTCAATGTTCCACAACTGTGGATTAAAATTATTCATAGCTCACAAGGGTTTCGTTTTCGTTTTCTAACCCCCATGTCCTTTACATCATAACATTCAGAAACAAAATACAGATAACATACACGAAAACATAAAAGTTATATTTACATTATGATAATTGACGTTGACTGCAGGGTATAAAATTTTTGAGAGGAATTTACGATCTTAAAAACGATGTTTAGGCCTAGGACAATAAAAAATAGTTCAGTCTAGAACTAGATAATGTCCAAACCGTTCATCTTTGCTGGAACGGACCACTTTAATCTTTAATGCGCTAACTAGACCATTTACATTTTAATTCTTAATTTAAATTTACAATACAACATTGAACATATGGCATTAATTGTTTTGAGTAAAACATATTTGATACAATAATAACACAACAAACTAATATAGCAGTTACGTTTTACGTTACATTACTAATGTAATAATACTAACATAATAATAATGATAATATAATGTACTGCTGTCCTGTCATTGGCTTCTTTCTTGTGTTTTAATTTTCATTCAAACTTCAACTTCATCGGTATACAATATATTATCTCTATAAGTATATTAGAATAAGTTCCGATGTAATTGTAAGTCACAAATCTTGTCGATTGAAATTCTTGTTACGGCTACGGCTAGTGACCTTTTATACAAACTATGGGTAACAAAACAACACATTGTTTCTAAATGTACAGTACACAGCTCCCAAAAGTATAATTACCAAAGGGACATACGAATACGACCTACATACAATAATATAGCAATATTAACTCATACACAGTAGGATTGTATGATCACAGGTGGGAGACTGTGCCAAAAGAATCAAACATCAAACCACACCACACCACACCAGCATCCAAAAATCTAAATCTTATATGGCCATACTTAATGTTGGTTAGTCGAGAGACCCTAATCCACTTGTGACTTACTTGCGAATTGATGTAATCAGCAAGTTACAGTATAGTTGCCTATAAACATTATATAACTTACTGTCCTGTCCTATAGTCAGTTAAAATGTATTATGTACTAAGCGGAATAGATAACGTTTGTGAATTGGAGTGACTTTAAACACAGTTAGTCGTTTGACGACAGTCGAGACAGGCCAAGCCTTTCCCTGGGGCACACAAAAACAAGGTACAAGATTTAGATAGGAATTTATACTAATAGTAAAATCTCTATGCAGTAGCTATGCAGTGAATTGTAATATAATTAAGTGGATTGGATTGGATAAATATTGTAATATAAGTATAGTGTTTGTATAGGGCTCATAATAATGTAGACCCTTGAGCAGATCAGACCATACCATACCAGACCACTCTCAATCTTCAACTTCACAAAGATAATAGGTTTATAGCTGCGTCGGTGGAGATAATGCAATTCTACTGATATAATGTGCATATTCTTTGTTGTTCACAGATCACATACACAATATGCCATAACATTAAAATGCAAACTCGTTTTTGCAGCGTTCAGCGTACACTTGGCTATTGTTAACTTGGTTTGGTTTTGTTAGGTTTGACTTGGCTCTACATATTATAGGTATTAATATATATATGTATTTACCGTTGTGAGTTGTGGCGGCTGCTGCACGTCTAATTCCTTTTATCATTTTATCCTTTTACCTTCGTTACTGCTAATGGTATGTAAGAATGTGCTACATAATATTATTATACAGGTATTCCGCTAAAGTTGCCTATTGTGTAACAATTTTTGTTAACTGGTCTGGTCTATTTGTTGGGTATATTATTTTAGTTTAGTTACTATACATATTTATATAAATCTATTATACTTTGTACGACTTCCTTCCATTTCAGATTTAATTCCCTTTCTCTAACATAAGTAACACTACTCTGTCTATCACTAGCTTTGCTCCTGTTACGGTACAGTTACGATTTCGTTTAAAAATCCCCATTAAACTAAATATGTAGCGTATTTGTATTCTTGGTTTGAGTAGAGTAGGTATAGAAAGGTGAATTATACTATGTAAGTATTAACCTATTATTTCTATCACTATACAAAATACAAGTATAATATATCTCATGGCATATTCACGGGGGTGCTATTGTATTGTACAGTACACATGCAGATATGCACTAATTGAATGTAGGTAATCGAGTTTTTTAACAACTGTCCTGTCATTTCATTTCACTGTATAATGATGCAGTATAATAGTATGTAATACATACACAAGTATTATTATCATTATGAACGTAATTGTAATACAGATATAATATTTACCTAGCTATCTGTAGGGCAGTTCTCTTGTCAAGTCAAGAATGACAATCTATTTATAGTTTATGCTCTTAACCATGTACAATTAACATCACTCAGAATTCAGAATTACATACAAATAATAGTTTTAAGTAGAATATCATTGGCTGGATTGACTTTCTTCAGAAAATTGAACGACTACAGATTTATTTTGTAGCTGAAGCCTCCGGGACCTCCTCGATTAAAAGAGTAGTAATTCCCGTGACCCAAGAGTCCCGGTGTCACTTGTTTGCCATCAATCAACTCCGGCGAAGCTGGGCTGGGACCGGCTTTTAGAACTGTTTTCGTCGTCACAGCTTCCGACTCCGTGTTATACTGAGGAAGTGGCTCTCTGTTCACAAAAATAATAAAATACATCATTAAGAGTACAACTCAGTTCAGTGTAGGAAATTTAACCCTTGTGGTTCACAGTTGTGAGTTACAATTACTTTGCTCTCCCTATAGCAGTTAGGTACTGTCTATGACGTTTTAATGTACATTGTGTGCAATTTTGCATGGCTGGTTCCAATAATTGCACATATAATATTCAAGCGCGTCTAGATAAGGTAACTAATTCTAATTTGGACTGGCTTGGAGTTCGCTCCATCGTCTTAATGTCAAATAACCGCATTATAAGAGTGATGAAGTGGAGCTACGGATGACTTATTGTAAATAGTATGCATTAACTCTATCTATAGGACCTGAATGCGCTTTGAATACATTTTATGAATGCATACTATGTAAATTAATATTATATTGCATTGCATAATAGGACAGCAGGTACATGATGTGGGTAAATGGAGCGAAGAAGTAATGAAAATTAAAAATAAAAAGTATTTTTAAAAGTTTTTTAATGCAAATTTTGCCCAGTGGAATAGAAATAAAATTCAAATCCCTGTCTATATTACCCGGTTACTTTGTAGTGTTTGATATACATTGATTTCCTCCACGGTCTGTTCTAATTATTTGTTATGCTAGTATCATTCAAGCAAGAGGCGAGCAGGAACCGTGCCCAAATAGGTATATTTAGGAAGTTCAGTTTCATTACCTTATTAAAGGTATGCCATTTTTCATGTATAACTAATTGCTCTATTGTAAAAGGGATTTGCACATTTAAGCTAGATATCGACAGTGCCGAATGGATTAGCATTCCTTAGCAGTTTAGTAACGATTTCCAATTTCAATTATTGAAGCATTACATGTATAAAAAATACACATGGTACCAAAGCAATGTAATAAGTACCACGGTAGGGACAAGGTTGTGTTGTTCTAATTGTACGAAATGAACGAATATAGATTATAGAATTTAGGTACACCCATTATTATTACAGAAATAAAATATTTGACATTCACTGCTTGGAACTTGTTCTCTTTTGCAAGAATTTGTTAGCAGGTTTTTGGCAGGGAGTGATATTTGCACTGAAAAACAAGATTTGAGATCACATCATAAGATGTGCTGGTAGCAGTAATACAGATAGCTTATCTAAATTGAATAAAAACTGAATGCCTTCGTATTGCTATTGCAAATTATCAATTGGGCTAACTGAATGAATGAATGCCAAATACATTATCGTATTTTGCTTCGTGGCGTAATGGCATAATGATTATATTGAATTTGTGAAGGAAAGAGAGAGGTGGGGCCGGTGCATTAGACAACATCCAATCCACCCTTCCAAATACTACATACAGATACATAAAACAAAAACTAGCATTTATTATCCTTCTGATAGCTATGGAGTTTTGATCTGTATATTAAACGCTGAGGAATAAGGGACTTGTTGTATGTATTGCAATTCTGTATCGAGAACAATTCGCAGAAATGTTGTACAGATAGTACCAGTGCACTAAAAATGTTTGTTAATAAAATATAGAGCTACACTTATTTTGCTAAGTTTAGTTACAGGATAACTGGCTTTGCTGGCTAGTTAGTGTAGCCGTAGCTGGTTATGATATAAATTAATTTATATGCACTTAGTATCCAAGTATCCAAGTCTAATGCAATAATGAAGGAAAAAATAAAGTGTAACAATTAATGGCCTACCTAAATGCATTAGTTGTATTTGTAAATACAATATTGATCATAATTTATCAGTTTCAGTCTACATAGTTCACATAGGGAGTCTAAGCAAGATTTTGGGTACGTACCTGTACATAACATAAGATACATAAATTCATATTTCATATATTATCTGGACTATACTGTACGTACAGATAATAAAAATTTAGTGCGCTTATTATGACATTAATACATATCCGTACAGTGTTTGGCCTATTGTGGTGTGGTCGTTAATGTTTGTATACAAATACCTAAAGTAGTTATATTTATGCAGATATTAATGCAATCAGCGTGGCCAGCACTCCAAAAGGCAAAGAACAAACAAACTGAACTGATAGAAGACAAGTGAGCTACATAAAATTAAAATGTTCATTTGGATTGTAAATTGTAAATTGTAAGTCGAACGAAAGAGTTAGAGGTAGAGCGTGTATTTCTATAAGATTTGATATATGAATGGATAATACGTAATATTATTTGCAATGGCTGTGAAATTAGGTTCGCCCATAACTTGTGAAGGCCCTGTCTTGTCTTTGAAGTAGAGCAAAGTATATGTATTTGGTACCTATATATATAATATGGTTCAAACTTCAAAGTATTTATACCATGATTTATTATTGTGAATTATTATTACTAACAGAACAGTGTAGTTTTTTTTAAGAGTGTCTATGTCTACCATTTACAAGATGTAGATGTGATATATGCACTTCACAGACATTCATTGTGCGCTAATATTGTTCGCTCGAGCATTCTTTTTGAGAAAATAAAAGTAGACAGCTGATTGTTATTTCCGTTGAGATTCGATGTGGCCTTTGCTGGCGAAATAATATTACTGTAGTACAGTTACTATAAATATATATATATAGGTACAGTACAGTCTTCAGTTATGAAAGCAGAAAATATTACGTGTAACGGAAAGGAATGTCTCAGTTTTGAGAAATGTAGAAACGCCATAGCTCCCTCCGACACTTGCTCATTTAAACTTTACCAATTGCATTTTTCCGTTGACTTTTTAATTTTTAGTAATTTTTGGAAACCACGAAAAGTAATGAATTTAAATTCCGTCTATTTCAGGACTCATTGTAGACTTTTTATTTTCAAAAAACTTTGACCTTGAGACATGAGACATTTGGGAATGTTCCCAGGTGGGACTATTCCACCTCAAACTTTGCCTATTTAACTATTTGATGTATATCTGTTGTAGGTATTAAGCAAAATGCGGCATTAACGTTAATGCCTAGGCAATAAGCAAAATTTTCGTCAAATTGCAGTTTTTGTCCATAAATGGGTGTTGATCATGAAATTTCTTAATATTGAATTTATCAGTCTGATAGAGCAATTAAAGGGGATTCCAAAAAGTGTTATCTCAGCAATTTGTGATTATAAATGCCCATTTTCAAGGCACTTATATTTGGAAATTTAATTGCCCATAAAATGGACATTTATAATCACAAATTGTTGAAGTAGCACTTTTTGGAATCTCCGGTAATTGCTCTATCAGGCTGATAAATTCAATATTAAGAAAATTTTTGCTCAATACTCATTTATGGAGAAAAACTGCAATTTGTGGAAAATTTTGCTTATTGCCTAATCATTAACGCTAATGCCGGATTTTGCTTATTACCTGCAACATATCTATTTGAAATAATCTGTCAATATTTTTTCTATGTATTTGCATTATTCATGTGGTGTTCGAAGCAAGTTATATTATTTATTGACAATAAATATGTAATTTTTTGTCTCACCTGTAGTTGACAAGTGTATCTTGGTGGAGTGGCACTTGAGAATTTTGCTGTTGCTGAATATATTGCCCAAATTGCGGATTGTACCCACGTTGCGATTGTGGCTGTTGGTGTATGGATTGTTGCTGAGGGAAATAGAAGGGTTGACGCTGAGGCTTTTGATAGCTCCGAGTGGGTTGCCGATTCCTTGTGACACTACGGAAACCACCACCACCATTGGAATTCGGAGAATAATATTGGTTTTGATGATAAGGTGTTTGTTCTAATGGCTGGTGATATTGCGTGATAGGGGAGTAGTAGCCTTGAGTCTGAGGATTGCTCTGAGGGAAATTAGGATTTCTCGGATTGAAATTGAAAATTGGGCCGGTTTGTGTCACTTGACCGGGGAAAATCACTTGGGATTGAGGGGATGGCTGTTGAGGCCCGAAGGCTGGCCGGAAGCCATTGTTACCACTGGGAATAGAATATGTGTGTGGTTGACGTTGAGATGTAATTGGATACTGTGGCTGTTGCTGTTGTCCAAATTGGTTGAACTGCTGGGGACGTCCTCTGTCATCCCCATTGCTGGTGTAGTATGTGGGTCCAGTTGGATTAACTTTTTCCCTGTGGTAATCGTTTGGACTGATGATATAGTGACCTTGATTTGTCAGCTGATTGTCTCTGTTACCGTTCGGTCTTGGGTAGTCTCTTTGGTTTTCATTAATTGTAATTGGAGGCTGTGACGGGTCATCCCCGAGGGATCCAACAGTTGGATAACTATAACTTGTAGGATCCGGGGGGCGATTTTTCGGTTTTGTCGGTGTTGGACTGTAAATATTCTCGTATTTAGGTGTGCTGTAATAATAAGATTTGTGCGGTTCTGGAGTTGGACTCTTTTTTGGAAACTGTTGTAATGTTTCGTTGTTTTCGTCTAAGACTCTTGTAGGATATCCTCGTGGATCGTAAGGTGGGCGCGGTGTTGGCTCATACTCATATTCGTCATCGGCTGCTTCCTCCTCTGCAGCAATTTGAGCAAGTGACTTAAATTGTCCACGGACATAAATATAATTCAATGGCTTTTTAGTCGTTGTGGTATACGGGGTAGTTATAAGTGGCCGCGAAAGGTGAAAAACTGGAGGTGATTGAATCGGAGGAGACTGGAGAGATCCTTTATCTGGAAGGGGAATTGCGGGTGTTAGAACAGAGGCTTGATCTTTGCTATTGTGCTCGTGCTGATCGTGCTGTGCAAATTTTGACACTTGGTCCCCGAACACTCCCTTTATACTTGTCTTACCAGGTCGTTGTTTTCGCTTTTTGTTGTAATTGTTCGGTGTAATTGCAGGGTGTGGGGTCGATTCAGGGAGATATGCTTCTAGACTGTCGTCAGGCGGGTTTGTGACGGGGAATTTTGGTTTTTTGGCGTTGGGTCTCTGGGGTCTCTTTCCGGGTAGGCCCTGTATGTTTGAAAGTGATGAATGGCCAAGCTGAGATGAGACAGGTGGTCTTTTTGTTTTGTTGTACACTGTATAGTAGTCTCTTGGTGGTGGAACAACGAGGCCGGGAGCGAATGGACCTGGTGGCACCAACGTCTCCTCGTTTTCTTTGTACTCAAAATCGTAAGGAGGAGGTAAAAATATTGAAGGGTCGTCTGTTTCGTTGTCATTTGGATTCAATACTAAAGGTGGCAAAAACGGGAATCCCTGTGGAGGAGGACCACCAGTAAAATTTGGGTTAAATCCTGGAGGTGGTGGAAGAAAGTGTGGGAAACTTCCATTTCCTGGTTTTCCGTTAAATCCGGGCGGTGGAAAAGCAAAATTTCCTGGAGGGGGGCCGTAGTTACCGCCACCGCCACCTCCGTTGCCGTAGCCTCCGTTGACACCTCCGCCGCCGTTTCCGTAAACTCCTCCGTTGACCCCACCGCCACCGTTAACCCCGCCATTAACTCCACCATATCCACCTCCATTCACTCCTCCCTTGAAGGGTCCTGGAAATGGAAACGGTGGAAGTGAATTGTTACCGCCGTGGAAACCAGGTGGTGGAGGTCCAAAGAAATTGGGAATAGTTCCATTCGGGAACAGGGGAATAAGTCCAGGCGGGGGGAAGTTGCTTGGGTCGAAATTAGAATTGTTTCCTCCGAATCCAGGTGGCGGGTATGGCAAGCCAAATGGCGGAGGAGGTCCCAAGAATATTGGGGGACCGGATTCATTCACAAAAACGGGGAATGGTGGCGGATTATTTGTGTCCAGTGGAATCCTCAATGGTGGTTTCTTGTCTCTCTGGTAATCATCAATAGGTCTCCAATTACTATTGGCCGAAGAGTCATAGTCCCCACCCTTTAAAACTAGTAAATGACCCTCTGATAACCAAATGTCATTTGCTGCAACATTCCCCAGAGTTTTATCGTTATCATGGGCAAAGTCTGTACTCTGTGAGTAAGAGAGTATCCCCGGAGCTTTATTGTTGTTGTTGTCGAAGAATTTGTCTATTAAAGCGTACTTTCCGTCATCAGAACCTATTTCAAGCGCAAGATTCTTATCACCACTAGTCGTATTCATTTTGTCTGCAATTCCCAAATCCTCTTCCACAACTTTGGGCGTGGTCGACTTGAGTTTTGGGGGACGTTTAACTTTTCGGCGTCTCGAAGATTTCGTCTTGAAAGGCTTTATGGATGGTATTTCTCCTTCTGGAACTTGTGTCGTGGCTATGAGCCGTGCATAGTTTCGTCGTAGTGAACGTGGTATACCTGGTAAGCGTTGATTAGACTCGTTCCCGCCCGTGACTCCGGAACCATTATCTTGATTATATGGGAGAAGCTCAGTCTTTTGTTCAAGATGACTTTGTAAGTGCCGAGGAGGCTTGATAAGCAATTCTGTGTAGCGTCCCCCGGCAGATTTTCTTCTGAAAGGGACACTGGGACCCGTCGGGTCACGCACCGACTCCCCATCTTCCCGTATTCTAAGTGCCCACACTGGACACAATATGCATGGCACTAATAGAGTGAGTATGAACCATTTTGACTGTGGCCACTTCATCTTCCCTGCAATAGAACACAATGACATCACATAAATTCAGTCTGTAGCACAAATTAAAAACATCGGTATGTGTTTACTAATGAGATTACGTCGTATATCCCTTCTGTTACATAATTGTCTTGTCATAAATGCGGTCGTGTCATAATTGCTGTCGCAATTGTTACAATTGTATAAATATGGATATAGGATGAAAAATGTCTGCGAATAGGAACGTCTAAAAATTGGAAACCATTATTACGGCAATAAACATAATGCAATAAAATGGATATAGAAAATAATTTAAAAAATGCATTAAAAACAATAGCTACTGATGAATTGTAAGTGCAACAGATTTTTTATTAGAATACAATAATTGGAAGCTAGATTGAGTAAGAGTGACCAGCGAGTGTCCCTTTCTTCCTAGGAGTGGCTTCTGTCAATGTTTATTAGCATTTGGATAGGTACTGAATGAAACCGAACAACTAGTTGCTAACTACTTACTTATTAACACTCATAAGAAGGAAATACAATTACGTATAGGAAAATTCAATGTCGTCTGTCTTGCTGTCTAGTATATAGAAGCAAGTATAATAAATATGTGTACTACTAATACATAATAGAGCTAACTAGTAAATACGTATAGTTGATAGTAATTGTCAGTTTCTCAGTCAATTGTGTGCAGGCGTTGTATTGTATGTAATAAGTCGGAATGCTAACTAACAATGCGTTTTGTGATGTGATGTGATGCACACAAAGTATATAATAGACTGCACACTTTGAACAAAAACCTGTTTCCTTCTTATCGTTAGTCAGTTCACTTGGTTATAGTAATTCTACATTGAATTTTATTATATTGAGTGTAACAAAACTATGTTTGGGTCATTCAACCGGTATGATATATACAATTACTATACTACATAGGAGAGCACTAATAATCGACAATTTTGAATTGCATATTTGTTGAGTTTATATAATGTATAATTTAATCCAGTACAGAGCCGTAACTGCAGTGTCCAGATCCAAAAATTAACTAAATCCCGGCTTTAAGCCCTGAAAGTACATGTTATTCCTTTGATATATATTTAACAATAAAAAAGACACATCAATTCTTCATAGAAATGAATTAAATTATTGATTTAACTTCTATTAGTTAAATGTAATTGCAAATAGGGCACAACACTGTGTTTTGAGGAAGCTAGGTTTGAAATATTGAAGCTAAAATAATCAAATTTTTACAGGTCAAATACAGGGTTTAATTCAAATACAACCTGACATTATAAATAACTTTAATAACTTTTAATTGATAATTGTAAAGATTAATTTTGCAAATAGAAATAAATTAGTTCCCTTTTCGATTTTAAAATAGCGTTGCCCTTCCCCCTTTGTCATCGGCCCTGCACATAATTTGCATCTTGGTCCATCCTTGTTACGGCTCTGATGCAATGCAGTAATGCATTAGATTAGTTGTTTCATATTGAAAATCAACTCAGCAAGTTCGGTTGTAATGATGTCCTTTTCTTTATAGATCGATACAATGTAAATTGCTCTAATGTGAATGTAAATGTGAATGACTGAAAGGAACTGACATATCTCGTTTGCTTGCTGCTACATATTTATGTAAAATATTAACTCATAATTGCTGACCAGTGCTTTAACATTTAACGCTTAGAAGTCAGAACAACTATTTAATAGAGAATAGTAGTCAAGTCAGGATGTGGCCATGCCCAACATACCAAACTAAACGCAATGAAACCACGTTTCTGTTTTGTTTTCAATTATAATTAGTAATCTTATTTGCAGACGCATGGGCAGCTATTGCTTGACTAGCTAGCTGGCTTGAAGACTGTACTTATTCAATAATGGGTAATTGTTTGGCTATATAATCAGTGAAGCATACAATTTACAATAGATGTTGAAGCGTAACGTAAAATAATATAATTTAGGGTCGGTCGTGTAAGTGTGAGTGTGTTGACGACTCCACCTTACCTTGCCACCAGAAATATATCTGAGATGAGGTAAAGCTTCACTTTTCCTTTATCCCAATCGAACTCATGTGGAACCTCCTCTTTTCCCAATCAAATTTTTATCTCTGGCTCCAATTAACTGCACTTTACTATTTTACTATTACTTCGTTGTGTTTACATTATGTTTCTTTACGACAGGCTACGTAAAGCAAAATGTTAGAAACTTTAATGCAAATGATACTGAAAACTATTCAAGGAAAATATTCCATTCATGTATGAAGACCGATGAAGCAAATCAAATTGTGAATTGAACTCAATCCAACTTTTGTTTTTAGTTTGTTTCTTCGCAGATTTGATTTTTGATCGTGAGCTCTTTCCTTACTGTTTTTAGGAAAGGTGGTATTACTGCAGCACGTGTATATAAGTCACAAAAACTCTTTTCAGAAAAAGTTTCAATTGTTTAGATAACTCACACCATTGGATTAACTACTTTGCTTGGATTTGCTTTTGCTTTTGCTTTTGCTTTTGCTAGGGAATATAAAGTAGAAATAATCACGACACGTTAGGAAAACACTCTCGTACTTATCACTGCCATCACAGCAGTGTACGATTTGTCAACCACAAACGGACCCTAGTCCTTGCCATTACTAAAGCACACACTTACACTCGCTCAATATCTATTTACACTCGCAGTTCCTCGTTTTTTGCTGTATAAGTATAGACAAAAAATAAAGCTACGGTTTTTAAATATTAGCACACTCCTGTTTTTTTCTGTAATGTTAATTGCAATAAAATCGTTTCCTCGCAAGAAAAACACTTAACTTCTTGGAATCTAATGAAATTTTATGTCGATATTTAAAAATGTATTGCCAGTTTGACAGGCTAGATAATTTGTTTGACGAGGCGATCGAAGGAACCCCAACTTATTTACTGTATTACGTATTAAGGCTTTCGCGTACAGTAAAAGAGCAGCAGATTGATGAGTAACTGGTAAATCCTCATTAGACATTAGATCACATCACTATAACCAATATATTTTATATAATACAATAAACGTTGATGTAATGTTTATTTGAGACACCATACATCACCATTACATCTTTTTTATTGGATAACTTTAAGCACATTCATGTTGACTCAAAATATCAATGACGATAATACTTGAGACTGAGTGTAGTGGGAGTAGTTCCACCGTCTTCTCTGTAAATATGTTAATGATATTGCTCTTTATGCGTATTGAATAATGTTGGTCCTTCTAACTCTAACAATAGCCTCCTCTATCCAATTTGTTGTTGTCGTAAATGGTAAATGGAGATTACACCTGGAATTATACATGGAATCTCCTCATTAGCAAATAACCATACATCATAGTGTGGGTTGTAGATAGAGTTTCATTCACAAAACAAGGATAAGAAAACATTCATAGTACATAATACTTTTTTGTATGTACAATGTAAGCTTAAGTATCTTTGCAGCACAATGTAGAAATATATTCAGCAATATAATTTTGTGTGATACAAATATGAGATCTTCTGAAATAAAGTAATTTTTGGGTATTTATCGATGATTATGCATAAATAAACTTTAAATTGTTGCCTTAAATCTCCTTAATGTAATTTAGTTGGTGAGTAAAACGTCGGCAATCAAATTTTAGCTCTTGCCCGGCCATGCACTGATCGTAAATACGATTAACACTAAAAACTAATTATTGCAGTTAACTTACTTAATGTTAATACTAAATTAATGGGATTGTTGCTGTTATGATTAGTATTAGTATCAGCGATACGGCTTGGTGTGGCCTGGCCGTGATGTTGATAGGTATACATAACAAGAACAAGTAGCACTACATGGTATCATGTCAGGTGATCATGTTAATAGAAGGTAGACACAAAACAAGACACAATACAATCCAATCCACTGACTATTTCACTGAGAGAAAAACTACTTCCTTTGTGGCTGAGCGACAGCAACTCATGGACTGACTGACTGGTTGTTGCACGAACAATTCAAGCACAGAGCAACAAGGGAGTTGCTGGTCTGAGGCCGACACAAATATGTAATACTGAACTGAGTTAAGTTAGAATACTGTAAGTTGTAAGTATAATACATTGGGTACTGCCACAGATAGACTCTGGGGCCACGTCAACTACATATTATACTAGCAGTGATAATACAGATAAGTCATTGTAATGAATGCGAATGCAATTCAACTTTAAGTTGCCTTTTGACTTCGCCTTACTTTACCTTCAAATGTTAAAGATTTACCTGGGCTGTCTTATAGTACTACCTTCCTTTAATTCTTAACTCGCTCACAATATTAGGTTATGCATAATATATGCTATATTGTACCTACTAGCAATAAACTGGATGCTAACCACTATAAATGACCAGCGGAGATTATTATTTCGTCGAATATCACATCACTTCACATAATACAGTCCGATTTTGGTCAAATCTCACATTGCCCCGATAAGTTGGGTCATTGTGAGGAAGTAAAATTTATCTTTAAACTGAAATCCGTTTACACAATTCAAAAAGGTTGAACCGTTTAAAAGCTACAGAGTAGTTTATCTTATGTGCCCCTGTACCCCTTGGGGTGGTTCAATTTGGACCATTTTCAATCCCATCCGTCCTGTTACATTAATAAACATGTATGCCAACTTTAGTCGAAATCCGTCCAATACTTTAAAAGTTATCCTTAAGACAGACAGACAGAGTGACATTACGAAAGCATATCCAGCTTCGCTGGTAATAAACCGTGGTAAACGTTGTAGAAAAGGAGCTTTTATAAATTGCACCGTGATTGTCATGGTGGTCATCATGGTGAGCGTAGTGATTGAATTTTCATGAAATCTCAAGTTGCTCCATGTCTGGGGTAAATTGAAATTTATAATTGCATTCCGATGCCAACAGCTTTCTAACGATACCCCATTTGACAAATATTGAAATTTCAAAAAATGGGAGGTGGGCTCAAAATTCATAGGGTATGGGGTCGATTGACTCTATTTTGCATTGGGGTCACCCGAGGAACCGCAATATATGCTACCCTGCAGAAATCGATATATCAATCCGTTTTGAGTTGTTTAGTATACGGACGGACAGACAGACATAACAAATCCATAATGTAGACACGCTTAGATATTTTATCAGAATCTCCGTACTTAAAAAACGGCATAGATATATACGCTAATTGTTTGCTAAGGTTATGAAAATACTATGCATATTTTATACATAGCTTAGTACCCAAAAATGCATCTTGGTTGCCATGTACTGAAAGTAGATGTTTCCATAGCCATAAAAGGTTTAATAATACAATAATATAAAATATACTTTAACAATGCATTTTGTTCTTATATATATAATGTGCGAAATGAAATTTCGCATCTGTTTGTTTTAGCATAATAATGTCATTTATGCAGTCCAGGAGGAATTTTACATTGCTAAAAGTTACTAATTATGAAATGTACGTAAGTACTAGCATTAATAGTTATTGTATGTACACAGGATTAGTGTACGTGACAAATGTTAGATATTATGCATGACGTTTTCCTGAACTGCTCCTTTAGAGCTTTGCTCCGTTAACAGAAAAGGATTTTGTTTAAAGCTTTAAACCACACGACAGCCAGTGAGCTAAATAAAACTTTCAAGACTACGTAGATGCAAGTTTTAGCAATCGAATGGCAAATGAAACACGACAAACCAACTGCTCCGTGTACCTTCCTTCTTCCCTGTTAATACAGATAAATTATAGTAAAGTAACCATTTACCATTTTTATATGCAACAACTAAATGTAATGCCTAAACCGAAGCACGCGTCGTAGCCACTGTTCTGGATAGTCATGCTTTACTTTTTGGTTTCTTTGTTTCATTATGTTGTGAAACACCTTTATAGAAACGAGCTGTCTGTATGTCCGTCCGTCAGCAAGATATCTTTAGAACATATCAACTCTTTTTAATTCTGTTTTCAGAAATTGGTCGAGTAGGTTTGCAGAGGGTTGTTGAGGGGTCAAATCCGTCCATGGGTCAGGTCAATGAGTTAGGTCAAGTTTTAACGCGCTTTATTTTTACTCACATTACTTAAATAGTTGGATAACAGTATTCCTAAATTTTTGAGACATGAAGCAATAAATTAGAAAATTAATTGGAAAGGAAACGAGGATGGAAAGGTTTGAAAATAGGAAAAAATTGTCAATAATATTATAATCAACGGACAGATCCAGCCAATAAGAGTCGACAACGCCGATTGTCAAAACCACCGCAATCGGAAATTCTACTAATAGAAACACAATTATGACAACAATTAGCATAGCGGTTGTGGAGTTATAATTGTGCTGATTTAAGGTTTCTTTGGTATTTGAATGTCGATTGTTACTTTTTAACTGCATAGCAGAACGCAACTCTTGAGCTTTGTACATAGCAATGATCATACGAAAAGTCAATAAAATAAGCAAAATACAAGGAACTAGCTTAATTAACATTGCTCTGAAGCAGAGCCAAACAGTAACTACAATATCTACGTTTCCTCTAAGCCAGGTAGGAAAATCTTCCTTACACACTTTATGAACTTGTCCATCCCATTTTATTACTATTGTCCTGTAAACTGTTAAAGCCATTCCACTTGTATGGCATACGGCAGCCACAGCATAAATTGTTAGGATGGTCTTAATCATTCTTGATTTTGTGACGAAACTTTTTGCGAAAAGAGGATAACAGACACAAATATATCTTTGAATTGCCAATAGCACTGTCAACCATATCGACGCTGTGTGAAAAATGTTAGGACAGTGCCGAATCATAATATCATATAAGTAACACGCTGCAACTGGATTAAGAGGCTTGTAGTGGTTGCCCAGTGTGTACATGTAAATATACCACGGAGTTGGAAACAACAGTGTAAATAAATCACACAATGCTATATTTAGTAAAACAATATTTGTAGGTGACCTCATATGAGGTTTTGAAAGCACATGAATTGTAACACTGTTCACAACAATCGTGATAAAACAGACTACGGGGAATATGTATCCGTTTACGGGAACTGCATATTCTATTGGATAATATGTTGTTACATTTAAATGACCATCATCATAGTATACGACAAGATAGTCTACATCTACAGCCATACTGTTATTTGAACTAGTAGTGGTGTAATCAATATAATCGTTTTCAAAAGTTGTTGATTCCATTGTAGGATTGATTTCTTCCAAAAATAGTGTAGGTAACGGATATATTATATTGTAATCCTATGTTGTAAAAAGTTTTACAAATGCATGTCCTTTTCGTAGTGCGTTCCGCCTGGATAATCTAGAAGTCTACAAATTTTAAATAGTCTATGTAGATTAGGTACAGTAATTTTCTGCTGGGAAAATTCAGATCAACATTGATTCAAGTAAAAAGTTAAAATTTTAAAATGTTTTTGGTTAAAAATTCGCAAACAATTACCACAACTACTGCGGGACTTCAACGGGGTAAGAATTGTCAGGTCGACAGTTATCCAGCAGTAGGAAGGTATTAAAATGATGTTTAAACAATTTCAATTCCATTAAATAGAAATGGTTTATCGTTGATATCGCTTCTAAGTCCGGTTGCTGAATTTACTTAGAAAAATATTTGGAAGAATCTAGGCTCTTCAAAATATCATACCTATTTCTACTTCAGATTTCAACGAATAATAAGGTTCTTCATTCATTCTTCAGACTATAAATAAATGTGAAAATTGGATTGTCAACTTTTCCTGTCCTTGGCAATAATTTTAATAAGCATAATGTATTGCAAAGTTAAATCTTACATAAATACACATGTGTTGCACACTTGTGCATCGAACTCGTGCATTGTGAGTATTTTTATTTGCATACTGGGTATTTATTACAATTACTCTACATGCATTACACTTATTCTGGCGGGCTGTCTATGGTGGCTTTGCACTTTTACTGCAGTTTACTGCAGACTTGGGTTGATTTACAAACAGATTCTGCATCTATGCTGCCAAAACAATTCGATAATATAGGGGTTATCAAATAATCAAACCCAGTCTTTCAATTCACTATTTTGAATTGTAAGTGAACATAAATTGAAGCAATTTCCATCGTGGATAAAACCAATATCATATTAAAACTTAAAATGATATTAAGATTTAAAATTACTTTTATTTTGTGTTGAACTAGATTCCTTTCATTTTCTACATTGTTCAATGTAGGGATTGGTGACAGTAGCTTTATTGTACCATTTAAATATTAAAAATAATAACTATATAGATGATAGTACCGCCTAGAGTGCCATACCAGGCAGCCCATTGAACAATAATGTGCCCACTACCGTTCTGGTATGCTACTTTATAAAGCAGCGTGTCTCCTTTATTGAAATGATAAATCTGTCTGTCCGTCCGTCTGGTTGAGGTATAACTCAAAAACGGTTTTAGACTTCGTATTTTCAGTTTTTATGGGGTCCTCCTCCGCAGACACCATTTAGAATGGGGTCGATCGAACCAAGTTATAACCCCGCCCCCCATTTTTAAATTAAAACATAAGGCAAATGGGGAATCGTTGGCAAGCTTATTATGACCTCAGGAATCCAACAATGTAACAATTTAGTCAACCCCCTAAGAGTTATGACCACCCCAACAAAATTAAATTTTGCAATTGTGACATAATGGGGCAAATGAGGCATAGTTTGATAGGTTTTGACATCAGCAATACAACTATGCATCTCAATTAACCCCAGAGCCGGAGCAACGTGAGATTTCATGAGAATTCAATCACCACGATTATCCCAATGATGATCGACATAATACAATTGAATGAGTCAGATGAAATTATTATTAATTATTACCACCGAAGCTGGATATGCTTTTGTAAAGTCAGTCTGTGTGTCTGTCTTTCTGTCTGTCTGTCTGTCTGTCTGTCTGCCTGTCTAGACGATAACGTTTACAGTATTGATCGGACTTCAACCAAAGTTGGTATACATGTGCATTGATATCATAGTTCTCATGAGTTCGAAAATGGTCCAAATTGGACCACCCCAAGGGGTACAGGGGGTCCATCTTACATTTTTATATATTTTGTAACTTTTAAACCGTTCAACCTTTTTAAATTGTGTTAACGGATTTCAATTCAAGGATACATTTTACTTTCTCACAATGCCCCAAGTCATTAGGGCATTGCGAGATTTGACCAAAAACAGACTGTATTATGTGAGGCGATGTTTCAAATTCACTTTTCATCTGTTTTTACGCACAATTATAATAAAAATGATACCTTCGCTGGTCATTTATAGTGATATTAATCAGTTTATTAATTCTATTAGCTCCTTTTCTACAACATTTACTACGTTTTATTTATTTTATAATTTTATTTTTGAGTGGCAATTTTTAGCAGATTTTATTAATGGATATCAGCCTTAGCTCAATCATTAGTACGTGTATAATAAGCCACTACCTATATTCTGTTCGTCCTACATTAAGTTGTATATAATTTAATGTAGTCCACTACAAATACTTTACTGACATACCTATTTAGCTATGAGATTTGGATGTTTATTTTGTTGTCATTTCTTAGTTTAGATTGGATTAAGTTAGGTAAGTACCTAACTGTATTAAATTACGGTACCTCTAGTGTCCAAAGACATCTGTCAACTAGAATATAGCTGCACATACGTATAATAGCATGCACATGGAGATACTTACTTCAAGTAAGATATTATTACAAACTGAAGTACAGCATGACAATCAAAATGGTACAAAGCATTTTAATTTATTTCGTAGCTATTAATGTATGACTGTTGACTGACGACATTTAAGATTCAGAACATTTTTATTTTCTATTCAACATAGTGGTTGAATTGCAAAATGATTTGGTTGACTACCGACGGAGGAATCATGCAATTTCTTTAAAAATAGCATATTAATGGGCTTGTTACACTATAAACTTGTAGTAGAGAATTGTAGCTACATTATTTACATTGTTATATAACTTTTTTCTGACGTTGGAACTTAACATGTACTATAGCACAAGATTTTCACGTAATATAAAATATAAAAAAGGCAAATTGAAGTTAATTAGTTGGCGATTTGCATATATATCATCGAATGGCAATATAAGCCACCTTACTCTACCTGCATATTATTATTATTATAGTTATACGTTATCCCAGAAGGAAATATAGAGACAGTTACATTTAAGACATTACAGATAAAATACATTGAAAAGACCCCCTACTGTGTTAACTGTATATATTTAAAGATATTATATTTGCTAGACATTTTGAGAGGTTTAGTGCATGCATTGCCGAGTTTATAATATATGATCGTGTCTCTACTATTTACTATTTACACACTTTATAGTTATTTATAGTTTGTAGTGTACCAAACACTTGTAGATAATGGTCATTGCTATTCCTGACTTTAACAGTGGTCTCTTTATAACAATAATGAGAATAAAAATGTAGGCGAGGTATTATTGCATTCAATGTAGTACATAGGAAAGTTATACATTTGTGCATTTTTTCCAAGTCTAACAGCGCTTAGTAACTACATACGGCCTAGAGAATAATTTTAAGTACTTTGAATTGCAATTGCCATCAACAATATACAATAGGCAACACACGGACCCATTTGAACTAGAGTGAAACAAAAATTTAACGAAAAGTTCTTCCGTCTTGCATGTGATTACCATCAGTACAGTTGTATATTTTTTTTGTATCTATAGACCTCCACCTTTGCACGATACCTAAGTTCCTAAAGTATTTTTGCTAACTTACTTGACTATGCAAGTTTAAGTTAGGCTTTATTATTTCGATGAATGTACGTGTGTGTGTGACGCGTAATTATTTGATAATCATATTTGTAGTAAGACAATGTGGCATTAAGTATATACATTGTGTTTATATATTTAATACTGTCCCATGTTATCAAAGATTTGAGTTAAACTGGAAAGTATCGCGTTTCTTGTAGGACGGACACATAAAACAGTGTAGGTACTCGTCAGTCGTGCCTATTAGTAAATATTGCCTAATGTAAGTAGTAAGTTGCTATTCAAAAGTCAAAAGCAGGCCCTTGTCCTTATTACTGTCCCTATCCGTATTACAGTAACACATTGGTATGTAAATGTGGTGTATATATATTTATGCTAAATACATATTAGCGTCCTTTCTTAATATGCCATTATCTAACGTGAATATGAATCTATTTGTATGTGGAGAAGTTACCCAACGGGTTATAGTAATAGTAATATGGAAAATAATATTTTTATTGCAATTACACCATTGTGTTGTAAACTTGAAGCAAATTGCACGTCCAAAATACAGTAGGTATAGTGATAGCTGGTATTTACACGGTGGAAGAATATAATATTTATCTATTTAATAAAGAAACTGATTATTAAATATATTTTTAATTAATAGCTGTGCTTAGTATTTGCATAATATTCAGTTATCTAACTACACGTACGTAAATGCAAGACAGAAAACAGTTTATTTCCACTAAATCGTATCTCATTTTATATTGTTATGTAGTATACTTTTTTGCGTGCATTATTTTGTGTGAAAGATAAGGGGAAATCTAACCAAACATTTTCTGCGTATTTAATATTTACGTAGAGGTACGCCGAAAGAGACGTAAAGGTACCTGCACACTCCGTAGACATTTTTTGTTGTAATTTTTTTCATTTTTAGGACTCCTACCTTAATAGGTCAGTTATGCATGTAATATGCTCCTTATTAGTGGATATGGCTTACAGACTACTCAGAGACAGCTAACTTGTTTTCCCTTTTTATGTAATAAAACCTTATCTTATTATAGTGTCGGCTGAACAGCGATCCTATTTTTGCTAATAATGTGGTTGTTTAAATTATTATGAGTGCCTACTCACCTGTACACTTACAAGATAAACATATTAATGAACTTTTTGCAGACGAATGCAAATAGTTATGCATAACTAATTAATATTAGCGCTACTGTAAGTAGATGGTATCACTCACAGTGCCAACTGCTTTTGTGATATGCTTAGAAATACTTTTGGAGAATTTTTTCTACGAAGAAAAGTAAAAAATAAATGTTCCATGTTGAGTAGGTCGAAGGAAACGCCTTGTAGGCTCAGTGTACTCAGTGAGCGATGACTTTTGTTGCAAATGCTTTAACAAAGCGAACATCCGACCGAGCTACGGTTGAAACCCATCGTATTTTATCTTTTACCATCGATACACTTTTAGTAAAGAAACGGCATTACCGTCTCAAATGGCAAATATACCAAGTAGATGTGCTATTCATACCAGCAGTTGAAGAATTAAATGAAATGTAAATAATTATCGCTACATTTTGACTTATATTATATTTAT
The DNA here is from genome assembly GCA_034694165.1 of Tomocerus mixtus. Classification (NCBI taxonomy): domain Eukaryota; kingdom Metazoa; phylum Arthropoda; class Collembola; order Entomobryomorpha; family Tomoceridae; genus Tomocerus; species Tomocerus mixtus. The sequence goes on from JAQFYC010000885.1 coordinate 42,024, forward strand.
AACTATGATCTGGTGATACAAAAGTATCAAAAGTATACAGTGCTGTAAAATAACCTCATGAAATGAGCACCAAAGTAAAGGCTTATATTTAATGGCACCATATAAAAACTTACTTTGCCATAATTTTATAGACTTATTTTACCATAACTTTATTCATTTACCAAAACAATATCCAAAAACCATAAAAATGGGAATCGACCACATAAAAATTTATTTACCATAAGTTTAAGCAAAAATACCTAATGAAAAACTATGTTGACCATAATTTTGCGATAGTTTCACTACTAAAATTAGGGCCAAAATAGTTTTTCATTACGTATTTTTGCTTAAACTTATGGTAAATAAGGTTTTATATGGTCGATTCCCATTTTTATGGTATTTGGATATTGTTTTGGTAAATGAATAAAGTTATGGTAAAATAAGTCTAAAAAATTATGGCAAAGTAAGTTTTTATATGGTGCCATTAAATATAAGCCCAAAGTAAATACGTTGTCGTTGAAAATTAATTCATTGTGATGTATCTTTTTGTAAAAAGTCTTGATTAGCCGACAGTAATTTAAAATGTTTATAACAATATTTTCATTTCGCTGTTATAGAATTGAATTTTGGTACACACATCACAAAGCAGGACCTTATCCTTTATGCTAATGAAGACCTTAGGCTTTAGAAAATTGCCTGGTAGTTCTGTCTACTTGAAAGACGCCTGTAATTTGCCGTAATTGTTTTGAATCCCTCAAAATGCTCAAGACAAAAGACAGTTGTAGATAATGAAAAAGAGCTGTATATTTTTATCGTCATCTGTGGATGTGCATTTGGTTTTATTGCTTACAATATTACAGTGAGATAAGATTGAAAGTATCAGGACAGGAGCAAAGTCCTCGTGCTTGCAGTTCAGAATGAGTCTTATTAAATTCAATGTATTCACGTAATTTAATTGTTGAGTTTACATTACTTGGTTAGGAATCTCATCAAAAGCAGCAAGTGAAGTGACTGCTTTATCACAATAGGCTGCTTCTACAGATTACAGAACTTATTTCTTATTATTTTTCAGAAGTGAAGGTTTAAGATTTTTCTGAGTCACTCAAGCACATCACAAGTTCTGATGTGCATTCAGATGAGATTCTTGTATTTTGGCATGCTCGCTTCACGCATATGCTGTACAGATATAACGCCTATTATCTCATTGGGGAATACTGACCTTGGCAAGGACAACAGTTAGGTTGAACGTTGAAGCCTAACTTTTTTCATTCCTTCTTTTGAGATGTGGTGTCTGCTCTCTGTTCCGTCTCATACTTATATTCAAATATTAAATATCGTCTATATCTAAAATGATCACAGATCGAATTTAACTCATTGTCAATGCTGTTATTCTTCCAATTAGAAATGATTTTCCGAAGGAATATTTTGCTAACAGTCCTTCACGCTCAAATGTAACTCAAAAATTGTAAACTGGTAACTTAAGACTGGATAACCATTTATGCATTCAAAATAATACATTTAAAATTTAGATGTTCATATTTATATTACAGATATTGAGCCAAATGGCTAACTATACTGATTGTAATAGATAGAAGATATTATGTACTTTATTTCAGGGTCACCTTATAGTATATCTATTTTCTAATTATTTTAACTTTAAGTATATTATATATATTATTATTTCTTAATAATATGTATCAAAACTGAAACAAAAGTGAACAATATTAGTTAATAAAATATATTATCGTGCCAGTGCCAACAGTAAAGTCCTGGCAAAATTTATACGAAAATGATATTAGGTTTCATTACAGACACTGCGCACAGTGCTTTATTGTATTGGACAATTCAGTACACATAAACGTTGTGTCATGCCAAAGTGTATTGCAATACAGCTTACCTGTTAATAATCGAGCAATAGCTTTATCTCAAATTGGTAGTTAATAAGATTGTGGAAGCAATTGTTTTACAA
>JAQFYC010000886.1:0-43968 GCA_034694165.1 Tomocerus mixtus
ATGGTATAGGTATGGTACCGTGCTATTGGGGTTTTTAGGTTTAATGAAGCTTGCTTAATTACGGCAATGATAATTGTACAGTACAAATGTAGAAAATGCATAAGTAAATACATGTGTTTTCATCAACAGCATCAGAAAGTAATAATAATTTTCAACAAGATGAATAAATTGTAATATTGCATGATTTGTGTATTTTCTCTGGTCAGGGGATTATGGGATAAATGTAGTTCTAGTTTATTCTGCTTAAAATTCTTTGTGTCTTTACTTTATGATTATTTCTTTACACCGAATGAAACAAATATTTAACGTGACCTTTTTATTTTCTGCAGATAATATATTTTGAAGACAGTATATTTAGTCATTATGGAGGATCTACAAGCAGACAGTGTTTTAGAAAATGGAAAGAACGGCGATGAAACTGTACCTTTTGATATAAGTTCGTCTGGAAATACTTTTGGTGAACATAATACAAGTACAGAATTGGATGACGATTTGGATAAAAGCGAAATGGCTATGGATGATTCGGTAAACTAACTATTAACCCTGCAGTATTGCGTTTATTACAAGGTTCAAATTGACATGATAATGGAAATTTTACATAAGTTAGAATCTAAATATTGAGTGTAATTTTTTGTAGGAATTAGAGGCAATTAAGCTTCGTGTTCGTGAGATGGAAGAGGAAGCTGAGAAACTGAAACAACTTCAAAGCGAAGTTGACCGACAAATGAATATCGGAAGTCCTCCTAGTGGAGGTAAATGCTCTTTTCTAATGATTTGTACTGTGCTTGAGTTTAATTACGTAGCTATAACATATAAAGATTATTACCCCTTATGCATGAATGTAATATCTACATACTTTTGTAGCCGGTTCTACAAATATGTCTGTTGAAGAAAAAATGGAAGTGGATGCTCGTTCCATTTATGTCGGAAATGTAAGAATATAAATATATTACTATAGATTATAAACACTATTAAAACAATCAGTGCGATTTTTCAATACTTTTTTTTATATAATGTGCATGCCACTCATATGCAAATATATTATGTGTTACAGGTTGATTACGGGGCAACTGCTGAAGAATTGGAACAGCATTTTCACGGATGTGGCTCAATAAATCGTGTAACAATTTTGTGTAACAAATATGACGGACATCCTAAAGGATTTGCCTACATAGAGTTTGCTGACAGGGAATCAGTAAATACTGCAATGGCCATGGACGAGTCGCTATTTCGTGGTCGACAGATTAAAGTGAGTACTATATAATGTAAAAGCAATTGTAGGCCGACTTGTGAACATACGAGGCAACTTACCTATATAAAAAAAATTTAACGTCCTCTATGAATTTGACATATAGGTTATGCCGAAACGAACAAATCGACCAGGGCTAAGTAGGACTGATAAGCCTCCACGAGGAGCAGCTCGTGGCTCATTTAGTCGTCCACCGTTCCGTGGCCGAGGCAGCTATCCCTTTCGTGGTCATCCTCGTTTCCCTCGGTTGGAATAAAATTTGCCTTTAATTTGCTAAAAAAGTTCCTAATAAAATGCGCTTATATTTACGTAAGATATTATGTCTGTGATTTGAAAAATATCGATATTAAATATATTACAGGCGGTATCGTGGCCGTGGAGCATACTTCTCACCATACTAATACATCTCACACATGTAGATTATTATGTTATATTATTTATTATTGTTTTATAAAAATATTTTTCAGTTACACATACATCCAACTAAAAAAATACAACCACTTGCAGATGTATCTGAATAAATACGAGTTAAAAATAAAATAAAATGGAATTTCTACTGTCAGACAAGAATTTGGATTGATAGGAGTGAAGTTTTATTTCAAAATATATCGTTCATCTCCACTGTTACAATACAATAATACATAGTAAATAACAACTTGAATATAATATGTATTTAGGTAATGTTGATATGCATTTCAAGACGAGTAGTTATAGTTAGGTAGTTTAATAATAATATTATTATTACATAGTTCTAAAATTAATGCACGAAACAGACGTGTCAACTTTTTTGACTAGTTCTCATGCACTTGATATGATATGTATTATGTATATCGTTGTGATACGATTTTTGAAGCCATTGCCCGTTTGTAAAGGACTGGCATTCATTGATATGTCATGTACGTTACGTAAGTTTAAGTAAGTTACTTAATATACACATTGTATTTATAGTATTTAATTAAAGTAAAGCAGGCATAGATATTTTCTCTATCCTACTATTCCTACTAAATCATTAATTACTTTTACAACGATTCACCACACTTTTACAGTAAAAGGCTATTTTGTTAAAGAGTTGTTATTCTGTACCTTCTGTATATTAAGTATATAATAGATACTTTGTATTGTGTATAAGAAGTTGTGCCTATTAATGGTTTTAATGTCAACTTAAATCATAGCCATGCAGAAGTAACCTATTTATACCTTTAATCATAATTTGTTAAGATTTAAATACATTATAATATCTTCTACATCACCACAATACACATAGGTATGCAGATACGTAGTATTTACATTTAGACTTAATTAGAGTATTTCACTGTTAAAGACATGGACTGACTGCTCCACAACAATAACTACTACAAACTACAACATAGTATACATATTTAACATTTATAGTACATACAAATTACAATTACACAAAATTAAATATAGTCTGTACTCTGTAATCGTTCCTACTCCTACTTTAGTGCGTCCTGATTAGCAAACAGTACTCCAAAAAAAAAGAACGAAGACAACTGAAAATAATTATGAAAAAGTAATATTGCATAATAATATTATCCAACATAAGTATATATAGGTATACATTAATTATTCTTTTGTTTATACAGTTAATAAGTACATATTAGACTTTCCATAATATTATATACTAAAAATTGACATTTCCTGATAACACATTGCTGATGCAGTAATAAATTTTTCATTATTTAAATAGATTCCTTCACGAGGGTCGTTGTTAATGATTTACATAAAAAAAGTACATTGTTTGTGAAATTAATGACTTAAATACATATTTTCTTCTATCAGCACATATGATACGAAACCCACCCGTATGAATTCCATAACTTATCCCAATTAATAAGTATATTTTAACTATCCTCATTTCATGTCGATTCTACGTATTATATAGCACTCTTTATATTTATATCGCACTACATAAAAGATAATTATTTATGCATTGTCTGTTTTCTACCTTGATCTCTGTATTCTGTGTAACAGTTTATCTTTTACCCATGCTCAAAATATAGAGGCATTCCTTTTCAGATTGGGGTAAAAGTGGGCTACATAACAATGAATTTGGTAGTTGGAATAATGGATGCATGCAAAGAGTGACATTTAGAGGTATAGGTTAAGTAGTTTCGTGTAGTAAGTTTAATTACCTTACTACAGTTTAGTTTAAACTTTCAACTTCACTTTTACGACTATTTAGAATTGGATTTTGGATTTGTCTGATTTGAGATTTACTATTCGCAAGTAGAGGAAAGTGAGTAAATGGGCAATGTGTAAATATTAAACATTATTTAGTTAAGTATCAAGTATGTAATAGGTACACTAATTATAAAGACAAGTGATCACATTTAGAATTCTCATGCAAATCTCAATATATACATACATACACTTTTCTATTCACATATAAATAAATACATACAGTACAGTATACAGTACAGCTAACTCTAGGAACATTCATGATTCATGTATGATTGTAGTAAATATATTTTTAAGGTTATGGTTTAAGTTAAATAGGTTGTTAGGTAAATGACTTTTCTACTCTGACTTTCTCTGTTAAACGGCTATTTGAAGATTAAGTCATATTATAGCATTTTGTTTCAAAGTATCCGTATTCTATTGAGATCGAGATCTATATACAGCCTGTAGTTTCAATTTCGCATCACATTTAGTTAATAGTAATCTTTGAATAATTTGGCCTGGGACATTGAAATAAATATTCTTCTTAACTTTAGTTGAGTTGGTTGTTTTTGAAAGAGACAAGAAGAAAACAAAACTATAAGTTACGTAATTAAGTTTGCACTCAATTTGCCTATATACAATACATAAATCTTTACTTAAGTCGAATTGCAAGAGATTCTCGCTCTCGCAGTAGACGTAGTGGACGCAGAGCCTCCAAGAATGTCTGAGAGAAAAGTGAAAGCTTAAAGTTAAAGTGAAATTATTTTCCCAGTGCCTGTAATTACCAACTCATCTAAAACGATCAAATAATGCGTAAATACGTTGTTTTTATATTGTAGAAAATTTCTACTGGAAATTGATTTCAGTATATTAAGGGTCAAGTAATTCAAAGATTACAGTAAGAAATGTGTTGCGATATTTTTGGTACATACTGTATAGTAATTTATTATAATAATGTCTGTCTAGTCTTTAATAAGAACTAAATATTTACAGCAATATAACTTTGTTTAAGTTGTACCATTTTACTACGTTAATTAATTAATCTGTAAATATACTTACATACTCTTCTTTCTAAGTCACAAGTTCGTACTTATAATATTTTAATTGATATGTAACATGTAAAGTTACGACAAGTTGAAAGTGATCTGATCATGTCATTTTCAGTAAGTACTTATTATAAGAGCGTACTATAAATTGTCATGCTACATTTTTGGCAAAAGAAACCTGATTTCATCATCTACAAGAGTCAGAATGGGAAAATGTGATATTATTTGACATCGGATGATGACAATGGGGACTATCACAACATTAAAATGTCTGTCGCATTTGACTTTCCTTCCTACATTATAATTCTTTGTATGCCTGTCCTCATCGTTAAATAAGTAAAATATTATCTTATCCTTAGATTTGGTTTAGGTAAGAAGAAACCATATTTGGTAAATAATTCGTAAAGCTTTTCCTTTTCGTTGTGCAAATAATTATGTATTGTTACTTCCTCCTTTGGTTAATCCTTAAAAATAAATAAATATGAACAAGCTCAATGTGTTTCCAATTTTAGTATTTTGCCTGTTTTGCCAAATTGCCCTGCAATACGACTTATTATATAGTTATCATAGATACTTAGATAGATTCCTTAAGGATATCAATATGAATATCAATAGACACTATGCTATTTGTATATTAAGTCTGCAGGCGTAATAAATATGTTGGTGTTCTTCTTTCTGTAGAATATGTAGTAGTGTATATTGGATAGGAAAGTGAAAGTCCCAGTGAAAGTAAGTGAAAGCAGACGTTGTGCATATTGGTAGTGTCCTCGTTACAATAGACTGTCCTCTGTGCTTTACCCCGCTATCCTTTTCTCCTATGTAGTTTAGATTTTTTCTGATATCATTGTATCTGAGTTTGGTTGGGTTTTGTAGGGTTGTGGTAGTAAGTAGATGTAGTTGTCGTGTCGCTAGATATCGGATTATTTTTCCGGCCAACCGAAATCTCTTCCAACCATATCGTAGAATCGGAGATTATGTGGATTGTAAAATCTCCTGAGTTTGGAAACGATATAACGGTCTGCCGGAGGGTGACGACGACCTTTGGAATCATTGAGGCAGTGAAGTCCGGTTTCGTTTCGAGCATCTGTATCCAGTTTGCGCCAACAGTAGAACCCTTTGGTAGCATTGAAGTAAAAGTTATCACGTTGGAGACGGGGCTCTAAACCCAAAAATCGTTCTACTTCTCTTAATTGAGGGTAGGGATCACGGATCAAGGCGTCTCCATCAATAACATGGATTTGTGCAGGAGGAAAGACATCAAGCCAACGTTGGAGATAGCGAGAGTACAAGGAAATCCGGACTGCTTTGTAATGGACGTTAACCGAGCCGTCCGCTTGTAATACCAGGTTTTCGAAACGGGGGCTCTTCGATCCATTCTAAATATTATTATTCAATAGTAAGACAAGACAAACTCAGATAGCATCATATTACATATACTTAAGCCTCCTCAAGCATACCTAACAAGTAGATACCTACATAGTGCATATATTTTATGTCTAGAGACGCGAGAAGAAATCTTTCGTCTTTTGTCATCCAATAACTAACGTAACGTATAAGTAAGATGCCTATCTATCCTTCCGTTTATCCATCCTTTCTATCTTCACTAGCTAACTTTCTTTACTTACTTACTTTACTAGTCACTACATACTACTATACATACGTACATACATTCGCTATCTCATAAAGCAGACAGTGTATGTTTGTATCGTAGATATGGCTCTAAAGTTGAGCCTAGATTGAATATTTGCATTCCCTTCAAATCAAAATGGATGAACCTTACGTGAGGTTTCGAGTTGGTCCCATAGATTTGGGTGTAGTCTGATATGACACGAGTAACCGGCTCCCTAACGATCAGTAACAACTTGATAGAGTTGTTCATCCCGTGAATCCGTTCAGGTACTTCTGGTGTAACAAAGTAGCTGGGACTTTTCTCGATTGATATTTGATCTTCACTTGTATCTGGCATGTGTTGGCGGTACCACTCCAACCCTTTTGCGTAGTTATCATCTCTGTCGAAGAAGTGCACTTCCACCGCTGCTTTCTCTACCTATAGCCAAGTACCAAATTTAAGGCCACATTAAGTTACATGCATATAATGTGCATATACTTAGAATTTTATATGAAACATTTATTACACTTTTATTTTGCTAATATGTTTCCTAGACTAGGTATATACTTTTGTATGAATTGAACAAAATGCTACTTGTGGGTTGGGGTTGGGGAGCCATATTCTACTGTGTAGCACATAAATGGAAAATGCTAAGATGAGAACAATCTTTGAAACTAAATGGCTTATTTTCATTTTATCTTCTTTCTGTACGGCCATTGGACATTGTGCAAATGGGGACTCATTAAACTAAATTCAATGGAGGGAAATGAATACTAAACTGGGACAATCAGGAAAAAAGACTTGAAGAGAAGCTCAACTTTCCCTTCGTCCCACTGTTCTAGAATTCAAAGTATGTCTTTGTAAGGTCATTTAGTTTTTCCATGACATTAGTACCGTAACTAATTATAAGAAAGAGTTAAGGTGTGTAATCTAGAAAATATTTTAATTATCTATTCCCACATAAGTAGCCGTAAAACTACTAGTGAAAGCAAGATATCCAACTTTCTCCAGAAGGAATTTTCCTTTGAATCAAGTCCAGTTGGATTAAGCTATATAAATAGTACAGGCCACGCCACGGGCTTGGCTTCTACGAGAAAATATACATTTACGTTGCATTTTGTATTTGTAAGGTAGTGATTGTTAGAATAAAATAGGATAGCAAAGGGTAAGAGAAGTAAGATTTGTTGAGCTGAATATATTATTTGTTGTCCTGTGTATTTGTATTTGTATTGTGTGTGGAGTGATTGAGTAGGAGATTGAGCTAGATACCTGTGGGTGGAGATTGAGCATATCTATTAACGCACGAGTTCCACATTTCCTTGCTCCGATGATAATGCATTGTGGAAGGCGTTTCGTCTTTGTAGGCTGTGTCCAGTAATGACCTCCATTTATCAGGGTATTGTTATCGATGTCAGATTCGATGAGAGAGGTGAGGACAAGGAAAAGACTCAGAAAAACAGCGACGAAGCCACAAAAACGATTGATCCGTCTTTTATCCGTTGTGTTGGCAGGCTTCTCATTCGCAGGGTAGTACAAGGATTTGTAACAATGTGGGCATCTTAAAGATATCACTTTTTCTAAATCGTGATTGAATTCTTTTGAACATAAATATTGCACTGGTAGTGGACGCTCGTCCTCATATTTGATCATCTGAAAATAACATTCAATATTTATATAATTAATAAGTGTTTACCGAGGTCTTAAATGCAATAAAACAATTAAATAAATAAAATGCTTAACTGGTATATCAATTTATTATTTACTAGGTCAAACTTATTGTATTGCTTTTAAAACAAGAGTGCAATATTTTTTTATTTATAGCTGATATTTATACCAACATTAGAGCTAGTATACAGTGCACACTATAGCTGTCCTATCGTATCCTCTACTTGATATTTATTGTGAATTCATTTCAAGTAGTAACTACAGATATGGATGGAGTAACCACAGAATTAAAGGATGAGACTTACTGAAGCAGGCAATCTTTGATTTAATTGTGGTTATGTATAATAAATATATACTTATATTTTATATATTATTGATACATACTCGTACTTGTATATTGTAGCCCAAGCATTAACAGATACTGCTTATATCCTGTAGCTCCAACGAATAATCTTGACATTTAATTGGAAATCAAAGTGCCTCTATCTCTTCCATAAGTATTTTAGTTCCATAAGCATGCACATCGTGAATATAAGAAAGGGGTATTACCATTTGGAAAATGAATACAGTTGTAGTACCAGAGTAGTAGTGTAGTTATAATAGCATAACTATGCTAACTACAGCTCAAGTTAAAGTCGATATAGCCAATACATGGGTATACGATAAAAATGAATATGGATGTTCTTGGATGATATAGACAAAACAATGGAGCACTAGCACAAAGAATTCTACAAACCTAGCTCAATGTGTGCATTTACGGTATACATTCGATTATCTGAACGTAAGTAATAGGATTTTAAAATACAATTCTATTAAAATTAAAACACACAGTAAGAAACTAGGAGTATATGGAATCTGCTTAAACATTTGCCTTTAGGTATTTGTTTAGAAACCCTGGCTTGATATTGTAGCTTCTGTATCTATACATAGTTTCTATTGCGTTTCCTTAATTACGTTAACGTTATCGAATCTCTAGGTTAGCTGTGCCTGGAGACGTGGTCTAAAATGTAATCTTGTGAATAATTATCAACAACTTCTACGTAAAGTAATACAATGGCAAGGAGTAGCATTTAATGAGGGGTTTATTGACGACAGGCATGTAAGGTTAGCTTAAGAAATGACTTTCCATTTTAATCCTCACTTCATTCTCCATCTCGAGTCTTAGCGGAATATTAAATTAAATAAGCACTCATGGCTACAGCTCCCATGCAATGCAAGTAAAAGTAAATAATATGCTTATACAGTACAATTCTCTTGGTTGCAGAATTCCTATATGATTGTAATGATATATATATATATATATATATATATAGTATATGATTAATATATATGTATAGTGAACTGTTAGCTAGTGTTGCACAATCATGCTGCTGATACCTACACATGTTCCCTTCATCTACAAATACAAGCGACTGCATACCATATCGCACCACACAGAGTTAAAGACAATAAAATTATACACGCAGCGCAGAGTAGAATTGTTTAATGTAATGTAGACTTGTATGAAAATCCAATCTAAAATCTAATTTTAAGTATAGTATAGGAAGCATTCAAATATCCTGAATTGAATTTAGAATCCCCGGAGAACTATAAGGATCCAACGGAATAATATGGCCTCAGTTGAAGGAACTGTTTTGCTTTGCCTACAGACTCAACTCAGCTATACTTAAACACATACTACATTTTAGTAACTGCATGCTGTACGACAGAATAGTAAGTATGTGTACATACACCGTTTAAAATACAACAGTAACTCAAACAGAATAATGTTAGCTAACATCAGCATCTTTGCTTTCTCCCCTACATGATACAGAGTGAAAGTACAATAGAATACGTACAACACGAGAAAGCGACCTGTTTTTCCGTGTCTGTCTGTATAGAGACAGAAATAAATACACATGAACTTACATAATATGCATTGTACATACTGGGAACTAAATAAACATGTAAAAAGACCTTACTGTGAATATAATAGGGTGGAGGAATAGGATATATGTCTAGGAAAAATAAATCTACTGCATAGAAAGGCAAAGCATGTAGGCCCACTCTGCAGAATTGTAGAATGGAAATAATAGTATGTAGTAAGTATGTAGGTACATACGAGTAGTAGACTAGGATGAACTAAACGGAACTGACAGGGAGGAGGACGAGAGGACATGAAGCAATAAGGATTTAAAATGAGGATGGAAAGAGGACACAATTTCGGCATCGGCTCCGGACCACCAACCAGAGCCAGGAGAACAGAATCGGACGGACTCACTTTTTCTCCTCATTCCATTCGAAATGTGAAAGTATGTAAGTATGTATGGAATTGGAGAACGAGGAGAAAAGTAAAAGGAAGAGAACTGGAAGGCATGCATGACTCTGGTCTACATTGCCATTCCCTGCTCTGACATGGGAAAGCTTAAAGTGAAAGCACACAATGTACAACATGTGTAATGTAATGTACCATAGTGCCTTATGTACCTACATAAGTAAAAGTAAAATAGAAATGTACTGCATAGTTCTTTCTCTCCTTGCATTGCATTGCCTTGGCTGAGGCTAGAAATCTATTTCTATTCTTATTACTCGATGAGGTATGCACTCTACTTTTAGTTCTTCCTTTAGTTGTACTTATGTACTCCTTCTGGTTCTACATATTTATACTTACTATTCTAGATATCCACATACCTACATGCTGGACTGGAATGTCTTGACTTAGCTTTACTTTTATCTGTTCTACCTACTTGCTAGGCCTACTACATAGAATAGAATATTATTATGTATATGCACATATCTACATGCAGTGTACTAAAGTTCTTTAAAATGTCTTAGTTTTCCTTTTCCTCCTGAGCTCTGTTCTGTGCTGCAGAAAGTATTTCATATTCATGCTTGGCATGCCCCATCCGTATTGAATCAATTATTCTTGAGTTGGGAATCGGCCACCGAATATCAAAAAGGTTCAAGTATCATGTATCAAAACTGCCAAATGCTACTGTATGGCTCCCATTCAGATTTCTTATGTGTACTTTCACTTCCCTTTTACGCTCTTTTTTCTTGGCATTGGCATCCCAACCAATTTTCAAACCAACACTCCACTCCGCACCTCACCTCAACTTCAAACTAGAAATAATGTGGACTATTTTTAAAATAAATGTCCATTCTATTAGACTTAATCTGTCCTCAGACATTTCCTCTTCTCTAACTGTACTCCTTCCCTATCTACAAAAGTACGTATACTTCTATATAAAGTTACAATATTATGTGTACTACTACAATCTGCAATACTTACATACGTGTACTTATTGTCTTCCTTGGTTTAATAAAAATAGCGTTAGATTCTGCATTCTTTGTAAATAGCATAGATACAGGTACCTTAACTTACGAAGCAGCAAAAGCAAAGCAATATCCTATAAAAGCAAACAAACTACCAACAAAACACAGAAGAACATTTATAGAATCTCATCAGTGATATCGTGCAATAGTAGTACAGATTGAAGTACATATAGTTACATAGATAGATACTTCTTTTTTCTCTTTTGTTACAAATAGTTGTTGTATCCGTATCTGCTAGCTATGTAATCTGGATTGAGTGTAGATGGAGAAAGTAAGGTGCTTTAGTATCTGTTTTTGATGTGATAGGAAAGAAAGGAGTAGCAGAGGTTTGTGATATGATAACTGAACAACATTTACCTCTAAAACATTGCTATCCTCAGCCCTGCTACAAATACAAATACAAATATATAGATCTCTGATTCTTATAAGGTTTCCGTTTCTTTTCTATTTTATTTGTACAGCCAAGCCAACAGCGAGATAAGTATATAAGTATTTTGTATAGGACGTTGTATCTGTATTGTACGCACTTATGATACCATGGTGTGGTTTCCTTTAAATAGTTGGTGTCGGCAACAGAACATTTTCCGACAGGGAATGTGTTCTATTCTATTATATTCTTCTCCGCTCTGCTAGCTACATAACATAACACACACCTAACACTAGCAAAGCAACACCAACACCAACCAACTCCTGCTTGCTCTATCTAATACATTACATCCAAACAGAATAAGACTATCCGGTGGATTGCATTGCATAGCCTGCTAACCTATTCCGGTTTTATATGTCGGATGGACTCGGCCAGAGCAAGCCAAGCCAAGCCAAGCCAGGCCAGCCAAGCCATAGTGAAGTAAGAAGCCTTTCCCGATATCGATCTCTGCACGTAGTTAGTTTATAGGAGAAATAGTAGCAGCAACGTGAATGTTATAATATCTAATGTCCCTATCCCTTTTAAGGTACTATTTTACAGATATGCTTTTCCACGCTACAATCTACAACTCCACTTGCAAATGGAGAGTGCTTTGGTTTGGTAAGGTTTACGGTGACTTGACTCTCTTTAGAGCTACTCTTATAGAAATTATATGAAAAGGAATGCTTATCCAACCTTCGTATGTTAAAGAGCTGCTAAACCATGTATTTACTTTACATAAGGGAACACAACATATAGAAGAATATATATTGTACTTTCAGGTAAATTGTACACTAGAGCAAACCACATTACTACGTTTGCACATTTATATATTCCTAAAGATATACTTTCTCCAGGTAGGTAAGAAAGAAAACTAAATTCCTTCTGTCTACTTATGTATGTATGTATGTATATGTGGTTTGGTTGGGTAAAAGGTAGCTACATGGTACATGGCATAGCTACTCTTGTGCATGTGCCAATGACTAATGTTGAAATTTACACCCACGAAGTCAAGGCTGAAGAGTGGGGATATTTAAGAGCTTTATCCAGTCAAGTAGGAAATAGTGACAGGGCTAAACACATATGGGGTTTCCTATAGTGTGGCTATTTTCATCAGATAAGTCAAGCGAACGTAGGTAAGTAACTCTGAAGGAGTTGGGCTAAATTGAATGATAATGGGATATAGGTACGGATACGGAACATACGTACCTACCTACTTTACCTACCTAAATACAACTCTATACTACTACTACTAAACTCACTCACTCTGTAAGTAAGCAAGTGTGCAGACAGAAACGATGTGTATTTACATAGACTATGGCCAGGAATAGATAAATTATCTAAAGACTGGTTCCTGTGTACTACCTACTAGTAGAATTACATAGCAATGCTTGAAATAGCTCCACGTACATACTCACCTCCACTCAAGAGGTTCTGCTAATTATGCAAATGATAAGTGTGGTTATCTAGGGACGAGCTCTACATACCTACATCCTGTACTGTAATATGCAGATAGTGAGAGCGAGAACGGTAAAGTAGTAGAGGATGGAAAGTTTTAACTTGACGTGGCCTGATTATCTCTTTGGATTGGATAGTATTGGAATTGGATTCATTTGAGAAAGCATTGTCTCGAATGCAGAATAAAAATTTGATTTGGTGAGTAGAGCGAGTGCGAGTGGAGTGAAAAGGAGAATTGAGAATAAAAAGAAAAGTGGAGTAAAGTGATGCGAACTATGTAGGTAGATACATACAGGGTGCTCTAGAATAAAAAACTTTCTACTTTCTCCGGCTTTCACCCCAAATTACTAAAACCTGTTTCAAACAGTGAAATTGTTTATAAATATTTTTTACCAACTGGGTTTGCTTATAAATAATATTTTTGTTGCCAAAGGTGAAAGTTAGAGAAAGCATATTGTACATCATTCCGGATCACTCTGTATGTCTGCATACGAATACGAATACGAATTGGAAACTATAGTTAAGAGTTCTTGAGCAGATGAGCACAGAGGAATTTACTGCTATGTATATTACATATATAGGTAGATAGGTAAGTAAAGCATATATGGATACAGTAGTTGAAGAGAGAGAGAGAGTGGGAGAAAAGAACAGAACATGCATAAGTACCACCAGAAGAGACAGAAATACATAGAAGAGTTGAATAAGAAGTGTGGCTTGGTGTATGCTACATATTCGAACGGGAGAAGTTGCTTTCCTATTTTCTGTGAGTGAAACTAAATGCGTCGAGAGGAAAGAGCCGGATCGATATTTCAGGACAAGGCTACGCAAACTCATCCTCTTCTCATTCTCCTACTCGTTCTTGTTACCTATTTGGTTTGCTTTTCCTTCCTACAGCTACGCTACAGTAAACGAGTAAACCAGACCATACCAGACCACGCTATTTCTTTGCAATGTATTTGTACTATGCTATCATGCCATGATATTGGGAGCGTTTGGGATGTTGTGGCTGTAGAAAAGCAATAGCTCTTCAAGAATTTCCATTCTCGTATCATTCCTAAGTACTTGCATGAGCTTTCTCTGTGCACTTGATGCTGAAAACGTTTTTAATGTTTCATGAAATATATTTGAGGAGATAGATGCTTTCATGTCGAGCCTCTGCCTCGTCTTGTCTCCCTTTCTCTCTCCCTTCTTTTCTTGTGCTAACTCAGGAAAAACTTTTTTTAATGGATAGCTATCTATCTAACTATTCACAGAGTGTGAAAAGTAGTTGTGACAGACGCTCCATAGTAAGATAAATATCCACGTCTCTTTATGCCATGCCATGCAACCAAATCCAACCAAACCAAACTCAAACTACACTAAACTAAAGCAAACCAAGCTAAACCAAACTAAAACTCCAACTTTAATGCTAATACTAACCCTAGTCTCTTACGTACACACTCTTACTCATTTCTTCAATGCATCAAAAGAGTGAAAGCAAAGAAAGGCAAACCAAAGACGAGAATGACCCACGCCGTATCGATGATTGACGGGAAATCGATTTCTTTCTTTTCCCCTTCTTCCTACATACATACATTCAACATTCGATGTACATACTTACACTTACAGTGCACATTCTTATATCTTATATATAACTACAACGAGTATGAGGGCTTAACAATAGCCAAACTCAAACTCCTTCGAAAGAAAGTGGAGAAAGAGCAAAAGGTTGCGTACATATATAAATACATACGCTAATATTTCCTTGGACGATAGAGGATAGCTTTCTTTTGTACACACACCATACAATATGTATGTTATTTTAAGGATGGTCTGCTTTGAACACTGAACGAGCCTACAATCTTACCACACCACTGTTCTGTTAGAGTAAAGTCAAGTCACCGTCACAGCTACAGTAGCAAAATACTTACATAGGTACATACTACACATTTATACTACAAAGTAAAGCCTGTATTGTATTATCAACAGCAGACCTGACTCTGACTCCTTGCCTTTCTTCTTTATGCTTTTCGTAGTATATCCACAATTTTCTCCACTTTCTCCAAATTCCTTTTCTTGGCTCATTCCTTGCCCCCTCATAATGTTCGTTCTCCAGAGCCCTACTATCTAAGTGCCGATGTATGTACTATGTGTCCTTATGTATGTATGTAGTTGTTGTTTTCCCAAATCTCCCGAAACTTAGCTAAACTTAAGTTAGACAGAGGAGAAGAGTTCAACTTTTCATCGCTCGCCGGCGATAGGAAAACTAATCAATAAATTACAAAGTTGTTTTTGTGACTTTCCCTTTAGTCACTCACATCACATCACATCAACTTAACTGAACTGACTCAACTCCATTCTATTCCACTCAAGAAGGAAAGTCACTTACTCAGGTTTTGATTTCGTATTAGATTGACTGACTTCATTTGCCTTGCCTTGCCTTTGCTACACTTGCTTTGGCTTAGTTTTCCTATTAACCATGCATCACATAACTCTTTTGATGAGGGTCGGATTACTTGTGCCAACTATTTAAATGTAGTACCTAACTGTGAGAGTTAATCGGAACTTTGCATGAAGTGTCAAGTTGTTCTTATATACCAAACAGGGTTAGATAAGAACTTTTAATGTAGAATGTACATATAAGCCCTACCTCCCCTTAAACCTTTACATAGCCACAGTTCCGTTTATAATAGCAAACATACCAAATATCTAACTAATCGTTAGATCGGAAGGCCAACTCAACTCAATAAGGCAAATACCTACCTTGATAACCTTACGTGTTCCCTGCTTCTAGTTATATAGTTTAGTTACTAAAATATAATACTACCTAATATAATAATTACCGCATGTACTCCGAGAACACTACAAAGACCATGAGAAATCAACTAACCTTAACATACCTTTTTAGCTTTCGAATAACCTACAAGTAAAAATACTTTTCTATTTCTATGTACAATATATCGTTTTGAGTTTTTAGTACTTAGGTACTCAAGTAACTAATATGCATGCATTCCATCATCCATTATTTCATTCAACGACCTCACAGCAAATCCTATTAAGAAATCTTTAGCGTTTCCCAATAAAAAAGGATTTACATGTATAAATTACACTCAAGTTGAACAAACAAGTACTGAGTAAAAAGAGTGAGTTGACTTTGACTCTTGACTCACACTGGTTTGGTCTGGTCTGGTTTGGTTTGGCTGCCTTTTGCTTTCCAGTGGTTTGATTCAGTTTCCTTCGGTTTATGTTAGTTTCAGTTGACTGTGTGAAATGATTACATCACTATGCATACATATACAGTAGTTACTACATATTATATGCATATAGGTAGGAATATATGTATGTTATGTAATGTCATGGCGTAGGACGGAGAAGTCCCACTGATCCGGAAATAGCTTTCCTATACGATGCCAAGGATTAATGTGGATTCGTGAGCCCATTTCATCTATATGTACATCTGATCTTTAGGGATCAACTAGAACTATGTATATTATTACTCTATATATGCCCCAACATTAATTTTTCTATTATAACGACGTGACATGACGTGGCGTGTCCTGGCCTGGTTTGGCTTGGCATGGTCTCGGCTAAAACCCTACATAATACCAACCAAACCATCTCACCGAACACTACATCATTTCATCTACATCCCTAGCCCTAGCTCCAGCTTAGTTTAATTGGCTCCCAAAACTCTTTTTTATAATAAATGCATTATACAAATAATCTCCTACAAACTCTGTTCTCTATTCGCCAATATCACTTCTATGTAAAGTGTAAAGCTACAAAATATTTAGAAAAAATGAAATAAAACCAAACACCAAACAAAACCACACAAGAATGGGAAACACACAGAGGAGTTTTGTATTCTTCCCTCAGTGCGGAACATTCATTTACGTTAGTTGCTAATTAACTGCCAAGCTACATTAATCACTTATATAAGCATGCATGCATAGTATAATCTATATAGGTAAGTATGTATTTCTATTCACATCATATAAAGTAAATGGGTAGCTACCTACTTATATATTAGGTATGTAAATTCATTTTTACAGGCTCGAAAATAAATGCCTATGCAACAACTCAACTATTGGATAATACAATACACACAGCATCTACCTACTACCTACTATATATACTTATACACTTTTATATTTAGTATATAGTATACCAGTACATACATTATGTATGTATATGCTTCTTTAAGGTTTTTAATGATTCCTAATATGTATACATGCTTAAATAAATTAGATACAAACTATTATAGCCCATATTGTGTACGTACATGCCAAACATTGCTACTTGTTGGATAATATGCAAACAGGCTTACAGAACCATAAAACCCACTGTGACTGCGATGAGAGTAGCTCATAAATGCCAACTGGGTTCAATTTCATGTATATACAGTATAGTTAAGTATATTCAAGTAAAGGTAATGCAATGTATACATGTGTAATGTATCCTAAGTTGTATTAAGTTATTTACTAGATACGTGCTTTTTTGCTTCTTACCTAATCATTATTATTATTTTATTATTTATTATTAATTACCATTACATACCTTTTATTAGGGAGCAATCCGTTCATTGTTGATATATAAAGCTTGATTTTCATATATTTTGTTTCCTTAGGTTAATTGTATTTTATTTTTAAAGTTATGGCACATGTATTAAGGTATATTATTGTACCTAGATATTCTTATAAATCTTTATTATAATTAAGTAATAAGGTTGATTTGATATGTTTCGTTAACATTGATATGTTGATTTGATATGTTTGTTTAGTTTCTTAGTCTACTTATTACATATTTTAATCCTTTCCTCTTCAGCTACTAAAAACTTTTCGTTATCAAAGCTCGAGCGATAAAATTAAAACATTTTTTAACTAAATTATTTATATTACTACAGTAGGTATCAACAACGAGTTCCTATTTCATTTTTGAGTTTTAAGAAAGGTCATGCGTATTTACTATGTAATATTGATATACTCGGCTCACTAGGAAATGTCATTTTTGAAAGGTATACTTATAAGGAATATAAATGTGTATAGGTAATATGGATAAAGGTAAGTAAGGGAAAACGTGAGCACTAAAATCAACGCACTTCCTGTGCTGACTTTCTCTTGCGTTCGTACAAGACAACAAGTACAAGTCCAGTTCAGCGAAGCAAAACCGAAAGGAGGGAGTCAAGTTAAAGAGTAACTATCTGAAGAGCACTAAGGACAAGTTCAGCTTCTTCAGTCATCCATTCTCTTTAAGATAACTAAAACGCACTCACGATCTAACAAATCACGTTCAACTTTGTTATACATAAATTCGCTGTTGTAGTGTGAGTATGTGAGCTACTAAGCTAAAGTCAAAACCTTCTAAACATAAATATTTTTCTGTTACACATTCAAAACGCAAGAACCTAAATGTTGAACTTTACAGATACAAGCAGACAGACTACCTGTTTCCTACTCCTATAATGTATTTGACTCGTTGTGTAATATTAATATGTTTTCTTGGGTTCATTCACAGTTTTGTAGTTTAATTGTGTTTATCTTTTGGTAGGTATGCATTTAATAGAGTACGGTGCGAGGTACAAGACAACACAAGAGAGGAGTTGAAGTTGAAAGTTTGTAGTGTGTATCACCTCATAACAAAACTGCAACTGTTGACTTTATTGACTCGAATGAAGAGAAGAGTGTCAAGTCAAGTTGTACGTAGAACTTAGGAATAATTTGTTTACGTAGAGTTAACAGGCTACTCAAATGTGATGATTATGTTTGGATTCCTTCCCTTATTTACTTACATACTCCGTAGTTAAATATTTCTCTGAGCTAAATTGGCCATGGATTGACTTTGACTGATAGTGTTACTTATTTAAGTATATGTATCAACTTGTAGTATGTATCCGCACAAAACAGTACATTACATATGCAGAGTTTATGTAATTCATGTGTAAATATTATTGAAAAACATAGTTTAGGAAAGTAAGTAGTAGGAGGAGAGTGTATTTAGAATTAGTGTAGGAGTAGGAGTAAGAAGGATAGTAGGAGCAGAAGTGCACATTATTATTATTATCGTGGAGAGGAAAAGGAACGACACTGCTGGCCTGTCTGGCTTGGCTAGCTGATGGTCTCTGGTCGGTTGGTGCACATGAAATGGGTGAAATTATTTCAGCAACAAAAACGAGAGCAAGCGAGCGATCGGATCGACTGACTGACTGACTGCGGGAAGGCAACTTCTCGGGAAGCACTAAATACAACCGAGAAAGCAAAGCTTAGCAGCCAGCCGTCCACCTCTCCGAATCCGGATCCACCTCCGCCCGCTCTTCTTCTTGTTGCAGTATTTCCCTCCTGCCCGCTACGCGGAATGCTAATTCTTGTAGAAAGGTAGCGATAGCATGCAACATGCGTATTTAAAAGTTAAGGACAGTACGTACGTTACGTACAGGCTTTTAGGAACTATATATTGGAAAGATTTAAAAAATTAACAGGGTGCCCAGTAAAGTAGTACGTTATTAAGCTTTCACCATTGCAGGAGACATAAATTATTGAAAAAAATTATATCTCGCGACTAAGCGACAAGAGTACAGATCTTATATGATTTATTATGTGTCACCAGATACATACCTATTCATTTCATCATTGCTGTCTGTCAGCTAGTAAGTCAATGTGTAAGTCCACACTTTTGAATACGTTAACGTCTTTTCAGAATTCGAAAGAGGAGGCCAAAAGTAACATTGTCAGTGTTTTTGAGCCAAATCGACCACACCCCCATGGAGTTCTGGCCACGCCCACTTATTCTTTGAATACAAACATATGGAAAGTGGGGTATCGTTGAAAAGGTGTTGACGTAAGGAATCCAAAAATGAATCTCAATTGACCCCATACAGGGGCAATGTGGGATTTTGTGGGAAATTAGTAATAAATGTATCTAATGTGCCATTTAAACTATTTTCCCCAACAAAACCGGTAGTACTATAGTACGAAACATTTAATTGTTTTTTGATTACGGCGATACATACGGACATCTGTTTGCACGGTTTATTTAATAGATGTGGCGGATAAATTAGCTAGGTACTTACTACTATGTAGTTGTGCTACTACAGATATTTTTAAATATGATTATTTTACGAACGCTTTTGTCAAGCAATTTAAAGTGTGTACTACATATAATTATTGTAGGGATAGTAGGAAATGGGGAATTATGTATGACCTAGGTAGTGCCAATTGCAAGCATATAGATACTTAAGTATCTAATTAGTATTTAAGTTTAATTTAATTAGAAGCTTTAAGTTTTGGAGAATTTTCGGACTGTCTTCGTTAAGACTACAGAAATTGCAATCCGTGGTACTCTTTCCTCTTCCAACTCACACGGACAGAATTGAGTCGAACTCCGATATTCCATTCGGTGCTCTCCTCTACTCCAAAGCAGTAGCATAGCGAGAGAAGTGAAGGATCGGGTTCTAGCAGTACTGTACATTACTACACGCTACAAATCTTAGCGTTATCTAGCAACCAAGAGGAGCTCCGTATAATATTTTCCATAGAATCCATTTATGTACATTCCCTTTATATAATATCTAAGAATAAATGCTTTTACCGTTAACTATAAGAGTAAGTAATGCAAGAGAACGTTTTAGATTTAGTTGTCTAGTTCTCCTATCTTTTCTTCTGTACATTTTAATTTAACGAAGGTGGCTTGGCTTTAGCTCTAAAACTGGGAGTATAGTATACACGGTATTCCACGAATTACATAAAAATCCATTATTGCTAAATGATTTAGTAGTTCCAAGAAGGAAAACGTGTCTGTTATCTGATTTTGATTGATTATGATTACAACGTCCAGATGAATCCGATATGGGGGACTCTATACTGTACAGCACAGAAAATTTAATCACAATTTAATGATTGTTTGACATTTAATACTACACCAGAGGGATACATACTTCCAATAATCAACATCTTCAAATGTCATATCTAGGCTCCAATTTATCATTATTGACAAAATAATTTCAGTAATTAAGTAAAGTTGGGTAATTACAAGTGTTTAATTCTTATTTTAACCTTTTCATTTCCGCTTAAAACAATAGGGTTCCAAATAATTACAAATGCTAGGAAACGTGTACTCACTGGAACAGTTAGGGTTTATTGTACTATAGCTAGGTGTAATGCACAAGGCTATTGCTAAAATATTCAGAAGTTTTAAGAAAATTGCTAAATTCTGTATGACTTCGTGATTAATTTCAGTAATTGGCAAATTGTGCAATTCATGCATCAAGTTCATTTAGTTGATACGCATACTTTGAACTTAATGAAACATTAAACAATAAAAACCTAGAGTGTTGTTTTACAATGTACGTACCCTGTTAAAATTTATTTAGGAATGACCTCTTCCATTTAGATATATGGCCGACGAGACGATACCAAAAATATGTACGATATTTCTGCATCACCCTGTAAATACTTGGTGCACAAGCGATTTTACGGTGTGTGTAATATGTATGTAGCCGTTTGAGAAATGTCCTGCACTACTGCATACATTAACATTTCCCTCGGATACGCATAATATTTTATAAAAATTCTCTAGCTCCTGCTGAACTAATTTTATCCTTCTTTCCATCCAGCAACAGCAAGTAACAATTTACTTGCTTTCTACTCTTACTTTAGTTATGTTCTAGCGAGTACAACAGTTCCTCTGTGTGTACTGTGTACACTGTACATAATATAATGTATGTATCACATCTTAACTGTTCCACGTAGATTTTGCATGGCACATAGATATTATAATGTTCCCCTTATCATCGTAACTAGATCACATCACACTATATAACAACGCAATGCACACTAAACACTATCTATCTACTTGGCTTAACAATATCTCAATATTACGCTATAACTTATCTTGTACGCAGAGTAGGTATATTATTAAAGGTATTCCACACATTACAAATACTTCACTCTGGCTCTAAATCTTAGCTAACTGCATACATACATAAATAGCAAGACTCCATACACTGGCATGGCATGGCATGGCACTGTGTTCTGTTCTGTTCAAAGCGACGGATTAACTTATCGTTTGAAATAAGTGATAAAATTTACGACGGTCTCTTGGAAAAGCTTACGTTTTAACTGAGCTCTTTCTCTTCGTATAGTACATTACATTAAACATAATAAGGCAGAACTAACTAACACATAGCAAAAACAGCACAAGCCAAGCTTTATTTCCACGCTATGTGCTACTGTGCTACCGCAATGTATGTACATACATTTAGCACACTTGTAAAATGTATGTTCACATAATCGCAAAGCACGAGAAAGAATTCACGAGCCGAGATTATGAATGTGAATAGACATTTCTACACTCCATTCTCATTATGTTAGGAGATTAGTTACAAGTATCTAAGTTTTCCTTAATAATGCTTCCAGTCATTATTTTGATTGCACTGTTACCGTTTCATAGTTAACTATGTGAATTCATGCGATCATTTTGTTTGGACATTTTAAATTCTAGGCTCAGACTTTTCCTACTTAAACTTATCGTTGTTGGGTTAGCTTAGCTCCAGAATATTTTAGGTGGTCTGCTCTGGTCGGGCTAAACTTCCCACAGCTTTCCGCTTAGCTGAACACATACATTACGATATGAATACAGTACAACTTCCGGGAAAGAATTATTATGTACCTACATAACATAACAGCCACATTAAGTACACACTGCTAATTTATGTTTCATATGTACTATATGTATTCACGAGGAAAGTAAACCATCTTACTTATTACTTAGGTACGTACGTAAGAAAATAAAGTTAGTGAATATTATTAGTTATAAATATTAAACAACAACTTTGTTATGTTCTTTCACCTATTATACAAGTACAAAATTATAGCTACGTAATTATGTATGTAGATAAATGAAACGATCTAAAGAAATAATGTAAAATGAATAATGAACGAAATGTTATCGCCCACAAAGACGAAAACACACGCCGACTTTGGCGCCTGGCTTTCATTGCCATTGTATTGCCTGGCAACATAAGAAATTGATTTCCTTTCCCTTTACATGGTAAACAATCAATACTTATAGGACAAATTCGAAAAGAAAAGCATTTTTATTGGAAATAGTTTTATTTTCTGTCAACGTTTCTAAACTATCTGTATATAACTCAAAATAAATATCTCTCGATATTAAATGGTGGTTTTCCCTATGCTTCACAATATTTCACTGGAAAATGGAAACGAGTGGAGGAGATTCGAGAGCAGATGTCCTTTTGGCAACGGAGGTAGAGTCGTATGTCACTGCGCTACAGCCATCCACCGTAATGGAATTGGGCTCTTTGGGGTATAATACATTAACGCTTGTGTCACATGAATAAAACAATATTATACTACAGTTACATTCTTGATGCGATGTGCTATTCTAAGACGGAATTGCATTTCACCATTTGCGTAAAGTAAAGTAAGGAAAAATCAAGATAGCCAGCTCAATACTTGTCTTAAATACTAATCCGTTTCCGTTTCTTTACAAAATTAAAGATGGATTGAGAAACACGAACGCATCAAGCAATTGACAGTTCAAGCTGTCATCCAGGCTCTATCTGATCGAGAGGAAACTGTAAAAGAATGTCTCATTACTCACGAAAAGGTAGGTACAGATACTACTACTTGGATATGTATGAAGTACGGAGTTTGGATAATTCGTTGACAATGACGGGACGGCCTTGTACAAATAATGTAGACTCATTCATTGTCATCGGACTCAATTCACTCTTTGCTGGCCTGGCCTGTCCTGTTCTGTTCTGTCCAATCAAATTGGAAATAAACATCTTGATAAATTCCAGGAAAAATATAAATTAGAACAAGAACTCAATCGGACAGACAGCTTACGATTAGTTAATAATGTTGGTGAAACGAAGACATATTGTTTGAGACACGAGACAGACACTAGCTTCAAAATATAGTCCATCAGTAATGCAATGCCTGGTGCTAGTTTTAGTTTTAATTAATGATTATTTGTTTCCAAAGCTTAGTGTCATTGTTCACGACTTGGTGTTGGTGGAGCTGTGGAGAGAGAAAATAATGCCGGAATTGATGAAGGGGAGCGAAAAGTCTGTATGCAACTTTTCCATTTACTCTATTATGTATCATGAGGCTACTTGCATCAATCTTCTTGAGACAGTTCTTTTCCATCAAGACTCAATGGAGTTACTGGATGATGCTGTCTTGGATCTAGCTGACTATTGCATAAGATCTCTTAGTGGTCTAGTAAGGTATGGCATATAGTATACTATAACATAGCTAAATAATATGTTCAAGTTTCTTTGTGGTAGTATACAGTGGGTTTCACGAGATATGAAAACCTCAGATCTACTGTTGCTAATTTTATTGCAGCGCACTTAAAGTTAAAGTTGAAGCGCATAATTTTGCTGAGATACTTAGTTGATAATTTGAAAATAGCAAATCAGGAGATAAGAATATTTCCAAAATTCGATGTATTGTGCTAAATTGAAGCGTTCAGTTTCACATTATTCGCGAATCCTACGGTATAATACTATTATGCTTTGCTTTGTATGGTATATGGATTGATAAGTGTGCTAAACACATCATAAATAAATGATAAACCAGATGCTTATGTATTTTATCATAGCATGTCATCTCTCTAATATGTTTTCTACCACAATTTCAAATGCATGATCGAGGTACTATATTTTTAACTTTTTTTGACGATAAACTTGTTTACACTTTGGTCTAAAGCAAACCGTACAATGACAAGGAAGCGAAAGGCGCAGGTGACGGCGGAATAGATCAGCAGTCAGAAGATTTACGCTTCGGAATCGCTATTAAATGTTTAACTTGTCTTCGTTTCGTAATAGAAAACCTGAAGAAGTATGTTTGCATTGATATACGTAATTTCTTTACTAACAAATAAATAAACGCATTCAGTCAGGCTTCTTGAAACTGATGAATCATACTGCATTCTTGGAAAGGACATCAACATCTGGAAAACATTAATGAATTTAATATGAATTTATTTGTATCTTTCCTTGAAGAGTTCCAAGCGCGGTGATTCCTCGCTTGATCGTACACTCAGATACTCCGATGTTGCTTGCAGAGATTCTTTATTCTCAGCCATGGATTAGAGTTAAAGAATCTGGAGATATAGTTGAGTATAACTCAGCGGAGCAAAGATGGAAAGAAATTGATTCTTCTGACGATGATGTGATTGGAAATATTGAAGCTCAAGCTTGGCTTTCTCTATACCAAAGTATTTATATTAAATTTTTTTAAAAGATAACCTGCAAAAATAATAATCGCTTACATAGGTAATTAGGTACTAGTAATTATATATTTGTCCTAGTTTTCCTCAACGAACAGATACTGTCCACTTACGAAATTCACGATTTTCGCAAAAACCAATTGACGAAACTGAGAGCTAAACTCAATGAAATTGTCTTGGACCAAATACCCGTTCTTAGTGTATTTCAACGTTGGCTCAATGAAATAGCAATTGGTACTTCGCCATCTGCATCTTCCAGACCGTTGCTCATTGAAATACTTGCACCTATTCGAACTGCTTTGGAATCTGAGTTTCAGAGGCATTTTGCACAAATTGTGAAGAAATGCAGGGAAGAGCTGATTACCCCTTCGAAACAGCTGATGGCCCAAAAAGCTTCACGGTAAAATTAATCCTCAGCATCATAATTGGCAATGTGTATAGGTACAATATGTTTTTCATCTCTGATTCAACTCTGATGGTACATTTTATTTATTTTATTAACTAGTTTGGCTAGTGCTTATAATTTCGAAACATTTGAATCCGTACTTGGCCCAAGTAAGTGTGCCAACTGTGGAGAAAATGGAAACAAGCGCTGCTCTAGATGCTTAAATGAGTGGTACTGTTCAAGGTAAATGCGTTGTCAAAATTCTATTGTATTTAATCCTTATACAAAAATGGGAGTACAAAATTAGTCAGTAAAATTATATTAACCTATGTGCTTTGCAGAGATTGCCAAGTAAGTCACTGGAGCAAACATAAGGTTGCGTGCGATCTGATGTCTAAATGAACTAACACTTCGATCACGGTGTATAGGAAGTTATCATAGCATGTTATACTTACTTAGTCATTAAGTTTATTATGTAATATAAATACCTATTGAGGAAATAGGAACATTTTAATGTAATTTTCAAATATTTATTCATGGCACAATAAACGTAATATTTGGTTTTGATTTTTATGAAAATGATTGTTGTGTACTCGTATGAGTAGGGAAAGCAGGAGACAGCAAAGAAATTATGTATGAAGTAAGCAGATAAGTTCCACTAATCAAAATGTTGTTCATTGATCTTTATTATTGATCTTTACAACATTGGTAATCCTTATTATCCTCATTACCAAACAAAAAGTTCGAATTACAAGAAATTAGAATGTTAATATTGAACAAATGTAGTCCAAGGAAAGTAATACAAAGAAATTGGTGAAAGGCATTCGCATCCCCTGGTGCAAAGTCTAAACTCGACTGATGTTTCTGATTGTGCAATGTGGAGAAAGGAAAGTAGAAGGAGCCACTGATGGAGAAAGGAGTTGAGCGGCAGAAGTTTCGGGAGATTTCGTGACTCAGTTCCAACTCTACCGGAAAGGAAGGACAGCAGGGGAAAGCATATTTCCAAGATAATAGAAAAAGACCATACAGAGAGCGCTTATTTCTCCATTAAGGCCATTACGAAAGTTTTCAATCTTTATCTTTCAAAGTCAGGAAAGTTTTATCTTTACAAGTTGCTGCTCCACTCCTATTACTGTTCGGACTGTTTTGTTTTGAGTTCTTTCTTTTGATCACTTTTCTTAACTTTAGTTTTTATGCCGGATATTGATTTAAGTTCAGTTGCATTTACATTTCAGATTGTAGACCATGCGTATCCACTTAGGCATGTTAATACTAACTAGGAACTCGGGTCTGAATCTGATTCAAGCAAACTTCTAATTTATTTTATTCAATATTACTTATTTATTATATGTACATTATATTATATTAAAGAAACTTTCTAATTTCTCCATTCTTTTGATATCAAAATCATTTATGTAACGTGTAAAGCTCTTTTCGATTCACAATTGCAAATAATTTTCAATAAACCATCTTGAAGATGAAGGTTTTCACATTATTTTTACCTTTCATGACCTTTCAGATCTAATTTACAGACATTACGTTAGATTTGCGTCATTTGTCCTCACATTAACACACATAAAGGTAATAAAAAAAGTACGTAAAAATGTAAAACCACCATTTAAGAGGTAAATTAAAGAATCCATGAAACGAATACAATTTTTTGCATGACAATAGTTTTACAATGCCCATTTATTAAGTATGTTGCATGGTGAACGGTGTGGCGTGTCACTGAAGGTCTTCTAATGGACTTTTTTGTTACTCAAACCTTATATCTTTTTGTGCTAACAACTGCTAAATAGAATACTACTTTTGATATCATTAAAACATTGTAATTTTAAGGCCCCGGGATTCCAGGGATTGTATAATAATGGAATATTTGTATTATTTGGACATAAGTAGAACATAAATACATTTAAAAAATATTGAATAGACTGCTATACGTGAGGGCTAGTGCTAAATACAAAGGTATTTGTGTAACTCAATTAAATGGAAGCATATGTGTATTAAATATGAATCAATGACTTCATTCATAGATTGAATTGAATAATGCAATTCTGGCAAAATGTATGTAACAAAAGTTAGGAACTATTCAAGCATCTTTTGTTCGTGAGAAAAATTGGGTAGTTCGAATTTCACACTGCAATCTATTCTTGTTCAAAATGAATAAACTAAATGGGGAAATAAATACAGAGCTAGACCAGGTCGATAAAACAATAAATAGAAAACTAAACTTTTATGAAACTTTTTTCTGCTCAAGAAGCTATACAAAAATACATACAAAAATACAAAAATACAATATGATAGAATCCATGTACTTACTACAAAATAGCTACCAGCAACTTTTAAACAATATAGAGTTTTATCTTTCATAAATTCAGAAGCTTATTTCGCTTGCACATAATAGTAGTAAGCATTGGTATACTTCTTCAAGTGTACAGTGCCTACGTACACATTCTAGATGCATACAAATTCTGAATAGTACTTCCTGAAACCTATGCGCACTTATATTGTATTATAATATTGACAAATATTTCAACAAGACACGACAGACGACACACTCCGTGCCACAGTTGTATAATTATATATTTGTCCTATTTAGTAGGATTTTAATTTGTATTTTAAGTTATATTACTTGTCTTATCAAGTGCCATGGCTATTTTTCACAGTTGTTTTGAACTTATCATTAAATAGTTCTCGTAACTTAAATAAGTACCTTAAGTACTATATCTGCCAAATCTCATCCCACTTTGAGCACTGGCAGCAGGGTTTTTTGCTTGTTTGTAATTTAAAATATGTACTTAATTGAATTCTAGTAGTAATCAGGCAGTATGTATACAGTAAAGGAAATATGTTACAGAAAAATATGGAAGTTCGAGAATAAATTACTACTATGGGATAGAAATACTATAGTGTGATACTAGGTTTGTGAGTATTTAATGTACTTTATTGACATTTGTATTTTTTGACAACTTATTACCTAGTCCTGTAGAAAAGCGTTTGCTGTTTTATGTATTTACTTCACTATTAGTACGTAATGCATCACACTTAAATACATACACTGTATCTATATTTTGTAACAAAGATATCCAGTATGTAATAACAAATCTAGGGAAATGTCTTACAATTAAATGTCAATTGCCTTTATGTAATACATCGAAATTAGGAATAAGTCAGCATACAGTGGATATCAATGTAATTACCAAATTATGTTTATAAAGTAGCGACAGCGAATCTTCAGGTAGTAAGTGGGTAATAAATGGTAATAACAGCTCTATAAATTATAAATCGCCAACAAAACGGCAACTGGAAATACAATAGCCAATTTTAGATTGAAGCGGTGGAAGATAATTTGTAAAGCCACGTTGATCAAAAACGGCAACAATTTCGTGGAAAAGCTTTAGGTAGTATTCAGAGATAGTACATAATGTATCTAAATTGATATCTTCTCAACTGAAGAAATCTACCTCAATTTCATTGTATGTATTTACACGGAGTAGAATGTTTAACTCTACTCTACAAGTCATAAATAAATTAGATAGACGAATGTATGAGTAATCGCATTTGCTTCTTTCTCCATATCCATTCCACCTATTTACTGTTGAAAAAATACTTGCATTACGTCGGTAGTTCCTTTTACTTTACAAAACATCGTTTATACCTAACTTTCACTATTCAACATAGTATTATCTTCCTATACTAGTCTTCGCGGCAGGGCAGACAAGTCAGTATATTATTATGGAGCCTTTTACCAAGAGCTGACGAGGGGAGAGAATTTGGCTTTGATACGGCACTTAAATTACATTACATTACACATGTTGAGTTTGCTTTACGAGAAAAAAGGTTTTAACATAACATACATGTTACATTAGAGAGTTGCAACGTTATTGTGGCTTAAGCATTAGTTATCTAGTCTATCTAGATGTTTCTAATGTATGATAGTCAATCTACTACACAGCATATCCAATGACTTACATAGGAGTATGGTTTACATTATGTTGTTTGAAACTTAAATTGATTCCCCGTTTGATGATCTTATATAAATCAAGCCGTTCGGTTCTACTTATATAGATATAAAAATTGTGAACTATTTAGCTGGGCTAATATGTACATACATAAACTTGCAAAATGAAAGTGCATATTTAATTGGAAACAATTTAACAAACAGAAAATTTAATAAGATAGTGTCGCATTGTCTTGATGAATCCTTTGCCCTATTTGCAATAAAGTTTATTTCATTCTAGAAGCACTAATAAATACCTACCTACCTACATTTACAAGTGCATCTCCCTATTATAATTACTTTTATTAGCAAACAAATCGCTAAACGAAAAGAAAGGAGGCATCACACATGGCCACTACAGATAAAGTTAGTCCTGCATACACTAATAACAACGAAATGAATAAATGGACAGAGCTATGAATAGCTTTTTAGAGAGGGGGCATGTGTGGGCGTTGTGCGTATTATCTTTACGTATAACACAACCAAATCTTACACCAAGCTGTTAGTCCCGCATATTTGTCGGAGTAAGAATGTTATAGGTTATTAAAGCTAATGATCCACCTAGAGAGAAATATTTCCTTGTATTACATTACATATTACATCTATTTGTATCAGGATTTCAGTCCTTACAATTGTGATGCCCATTCTACATCAAACCATGACATGATTTCAATCCTCTCTTGACTTTTTCAAATAAATAGTATTATGTATACTGTAGTACATATAAATATATCCACTTTTTGTACATTTTCTGTATACTAGTACACACTTACTATGACTGAAGTACACAAATTCTACACACTTCAGTTCAGAAGTATTGTGTTTTATACTTACATATCATAAGCAATGCAATGATATCATTTTAGAGAGAATTGTCCTGTAAACCAAGGTTTGTATAAGATATAACATTACCTATAACATTCTTACTACTTGCTAGATTAGGTATACAATGATACTTAGGTACTATTAAAAGTAGGTAAGTAAGCGTAAGACTACTACATATGTGTTATGTATGTATGTGTTCACGTAGTATGTAGTTTGAAAGGACATAGTGGGTCAGTCAGCTCAGCCAGTTCACTTGAGCTAAATCGAATGCCATAATAAAATGGAAAAACGGAAAGTGTAGTCGTGTAGTGTAAGTACAATACAGACATATAATGGGGAAAAGGAGAAGTCTCAGAGATTGAAAAAAGTTTTCTTTGTCTGAATAATGGTTCTTAAGAGAGCTGTAAACTATCGTAAATTCTTTCACAGCTCACTAGTCAGTCGGGAATCCTACAACTAGGAAACTGCAGGACAGGGAAGAGACTTTTTCTTTTCTTTCTTCTTTCACCATCATCACAAGGAAATCTTACGTGTAATCAAATTACTATTGTATTAGGTCTACTCATCAGAAATCAAACAAAGTATTATTGGAATTACTTGTATACGATGGCTTCTACAAATTATTTACAGTTCAGGGAAAACCTAAAGAAATCTTCAAAATTACTTAAGTAATGTAATAGTACCTACTTATAAGATTAATTTATTTGCATTTCACTGGAATGGTAGGTAAGTAGTAAGTAATAGCTAAATAAATACCTAGGAATTCAGGAATAGGCAAAGGCAGGGTGAGTTTAGGGAACCGTAAAAGACAAAGGGAGATATAAAAGTCT
Organism: Tomocerus mixtus; assembly: GCA_034694165.1. Classification (NCBI taxonomy): domain Eukaryota; kingdom Metazoa; phylum Arthropoda; class Collembola; order Entomobryomorpha; family Tomoceridae; genus Tomocerus; species Tomocerus mixtus. The sequence goes on from JAQFYC010000886.1 coordinate 31,204, forward strand.
AACCAACAGAGTAATAATAAGGAATGAGTGATATGAAGAGTACGAGTGGATGAAAAGCTATTAAGAATGTTGGTTTGGATGTATCTACTGAAGTAGCACGTACATTTAGGAACATAACGTAGTAAATAGGTATGTTGAAATCACACTGGAGAAAAGGGAACATTGTTTGGTTGGTGTTGGTGGGTTGTCTTGCCTTGTCGGAAGAAAAGAAAGGCGAAACAAGAAAAAAACGCTAGAAAGCTCCTGTTTTTTGTTGTTGTATTGTATTCTGTTGTGTGGAAGTTGAGAGGAAGGCTTGCATAGAGTATTTTGCAGTATACAATGTATATAAACACACATATTTAAAGACAGGAAAGTATATAGAAGGCACTTGCACTACTATATAGGAATATAAATAGGTGATATGGAATATAAAACACAATAGAATAGATTTGGATAGCTACTTAGAGACTAAAAGTGTTTTATAGGAAAGCAGTAGGAGTTGACTAGGATTTCTGTGTTATTTCTGCTCAGTTCTCATGTAATGTATGTGATCGAGCAATCATTTTCCACTCCATTTCATCCAAATTATTTCACTCTTGTATTCTTTTAATATATCACTTTCCCTTTCTTCAGTAGTTCCCCTTTTCCCTATTTCTCTTTCTGGTGATCTGGCCTGGTTTGGGTTGCTTTCGTTTGGTCGGGGTTGGCTGCCTACATGCCTACGTTGGGCTGGGTTGGATCCTCATTCAGCAATTCAACTAGAAAATACGAAAAAATAGACAGGAGTAATAGCCAAAGCTCTTCCGCCAAGATATCATTTCTCCAGCCGAGAAATGCATCCATTTCTTAAAATATCTGCACATCCGACTTCATAATATCTTCATTCATGGGCATATTAGTTGGTTAGCTCTCCTCTTCATCCATTTCAGAGAAACATAAAGGATATACCATTTCATATTAGATAGACCATTCTCTGTCCATTTGTGTCATCATCAACCTACGTCGACTTGTCGATGGCTCCTTCCTCAACCATTTCGCCATTTAATGGACTTAATTTTCTAACCAAGGAAGACAAGGACATGGATCTCCTATCATCCCATTCCAGTTTTATACTCAATTCTATTCTCAAGTTACATTATTCCAGTTTACGCTAGTAAATTTGAGCTTGGTATACATACTGCAATACTGCATTAGATACATATCTACTTACTACAGGCCATAAAAGAATATTATAATGCAGATATGTATGTATACTGGATATGATACTATAATAATTGGAAACAATGAAATGCAACAACCTTCTTCACTTTGCTAATAGTATGTAGTAACTAAACTAAACTACCAATGCAATGATTCATATTTAGACTATTGTGGTTTGTCCAGCTTCCTGTTTAACAATTTCTTGAGCATTTACCAAGATTACGAGAAAAAGTTATATAAAAGCTTCTCAACTATCTATTAATATAAATTGATATATTTATCACATACACAAACTGTATACAATCATAATTTGAAACATGGTCACATTTTCTTTACAATTATAACTCACAATTCCAACACTAATAAGTAATACATAAGGTATGCAGGCATAATACATAGTAACATACACAAGAAAGTAGAGAGAATGTCAAACGGGTTGAACTGACTTCCTAGTGCTTACCTACCGAACTTACTATGAAGTAAAAACGATTGTGATGGCAATGACGAAGGCAAATGTTCGTCTCAAGTACATTCACGATCGTCATCCATGTACCCTAGCAATGTAATAACATAGGTATGTACATTTAGGTAGTTACTAAAGTGGGAGAGGAAAAGACGACAGTAGTGCATATTATTGTGCTACTATTGTATGTACTACATAGATACATACACAAGACATTTGGTAACGGTTGTCAGTCTGCTGTAAATGCATATGTACATAAGTGACTATAGTTACTACGTACGCAGGTACTTAGGTACTAGCACAGGAAACATTTTGCGTGGCAAGCTTAATTTTTCTGGTCGGGAAAGTTTTTTGCGGTGAAAGTTGTAGGAGCTCGACATGAAAATTTCACGGGCTTTGAATTCCCAATACACCGGCACCAAACCGCACACATATCATGGTACTCAGGGAAATTTCCCTTGGAAGTCGAAGCTGGTGCATCTCAACCTCGAATGACTTTAACTGGCGTGTCTGGCTGGGTTGCCTTGCAGAAGCCTTCCTTTCCCTTAGCTTGGCTTGGCTTGACTTGGCTTAGCGATTACCCGAAATACTCGTCGTCCTTTCTTACATGGTACATACTGAACTACAGCGTGTAGATTCTCTAGATACGGTCTACTACAAAATCAGGCAAGACAACACATGTATACATACACAATTCACGTTTACTTTATAGAAGTAGTCGAATGTAAGTAGCTACCTTTACACATATATAGAGAATAGGAGGCTAGTAAGTAATGTGTTTGGCATGTAGGTATGTAATATCTGTAGTAGTATTTCATATCAGTACCACATCACACACATATTTCTACATAGATACATAAATACACTACTTACATGCAACTTGGCTTCGCTTTCCCTTTTATAGGTTTAACTTTCTTTACTTTCTAGATGAGAGAAAATGATTGTGATGCGGGGTAAGACACAGGGACATGGAGAAAGGTTCGTGTGTTTAGCTCAGCTTAGCCAGTGTATGTGGTGTATGTAGTATGTATGTAGTTGTACTTTACTTCTTTGCTTAGGTTAGCTTAGCTCTGCTTTGGTTTGGTCTTGGTCTGAGTCGACTTAGCTAAGATATGCATTCCTTACACCTAAGCCCCGTGTAATTGTTATGCTGATGCAGTAAGCATGACTGAAGTTAGCTCAGATTGAGCATACACCGATTATTGGAACGTAACAGCTTTCATCTTGGGATATTTATCCCTCAGGATTGGATAAGATGTACGTACTACGAGCTACTAGCTATTCATTCAGTAAGCAGTATGTGTGTCGTGTCGTGTCCTCTTCTCCTCCTGCTCCGGTTCTTGTCCTCTATTTCACTACTCATATGTATTTCACACTATATAACAGCTTTCATATCAAATCATATAATCGCCTTTACCAAAAGGGACCCTCTCCGCTTACTTACTTTACTTACCACTATAATATTACTAAAAGCAACGTTACTCTCACCTAGCACACTTTAGCCACCACCACTATGTAGTATTACTTACTACAACAAGCCAAAGCCGACCGCTTTTATTTCTACTAAGACAACTTGAGTTGGGCACGCAATAAATCCGAGCGGATTAGCAGCCTCATCGAGATCCTCAAATGTACCCATTTCAATGCGAGAGAGGTGCTCTTACTTTGTCATCTTGGGCGAGCTCCGACATGATCAACTGAAGGAAAGCAGGCGAAAGCTCAGACTAAGGGTAGCTAGCTGCTTGAAACGCAATGCAACATGATTGTTAGACCTGAATTACTAAATACATTACTCATATAAGTATACTGAGTGAGTAAATGCACAAATCCAAAACCCTTCTTATCCTGTCATTGTATAATAAATATAATAGAATGCCAAGTTTAAGTAAATAAGCAAGGCACATCGCACGACAACACCTCTCTTCATCGCATAAATAAATTACATTATGTTGTATTAGTAAACTTGACAGCAAATCGTGGACCTTCTTTTTTACAGACACAATAATGATACAATAATGCAATGATCTAGAAACATACCTAATTTACTTAGTTGCTCATAAAGTCATAAATTACAATCAACTACTTAACTTGACAATAAGGTGTGCTATAACCTTAAATGATGTAAAAAATAGTTAAAGTATTTACTTTGTAGGAAATCTAATTAACTTTTGATATAATAATTTCATCTATTTTATAGTATATAAACGCCCATGTTGCATCTTAAGCATTTTCTTTTATTAGTAGAAATCAGTTTATATAGATATCAAACATTTAAAAAACTGCTTCCTTCAAGAACATGAACATAATCTTAGACTTCGTTTCAATTTACAGTTTAAAACAAAGTCAGGACAAGAGCAAGGCAACACGTCAATTTAACCCACGTCATAATCTGTACACTCTGTGTACATAGTATTTGCTAATGTATTTTGGTTCACAGTACCGTGAATATTACTTATCACCCTTTAAGTAAAATCTGATGTAAAACAGAGATGAGATATTCGAATGCGTTAGTTCATGTTCAGCCCAGATGAGAGGTTTGGTTGGTTTTCTTTAGGTTAGTTAGTTAGTAGTCATAATCGAGGCTTGGCCTTCCTTGGTTGTGAGATAGAATCCTGAATTCAAGAAAGAGAGACAAGACATAACACAACCCAAGCCAGGGCCAAGTCAAATCAACTCAACTCAGCTCGATGTGAAATTGTCAAGTGAATATTATTGTGTCGGCCTATTCCTCCTACTATTTACATCTACTTGGAATGTAAAATGTAATGCAATGCTAGACGAAGTTGCCTTCGTCTAGCAGGTTTATAATAATGTAGGTTTTCCTTTTCGTTTTCACAGCCGTCAATTTTAATTAGACTTGAAAAGACCGAGCGGCTGCATAAAGAAATTTGCCCGTATTATGCACATTTATATTATACTTACTCTCGACTCTTATACTCGTACCCTTCCTAGTATCATACAGGAACAAAGTTAGTTACTTCCTTCACTATTATAAAGAGGGATATTATATATTATATAGCAAATCTAAATGTAAGTATATGAACTAAATACACTACTGAATGTCCTTCTCTCTCACTTACTCGTACTTTCAGCTATTCTACTATTTCATTTTATTCTGCCATTCATTCCACCCTTCGTCTCCTCCATTGTATTTGTATTACATATCTGTACAATATATGATATGTATACCATCATTCATACTATTTATGCTATGGAAAGTTTATAACAGAAAAGATATACATCCTGCATAGATATGACCATCTACGATGCTTACAATTATTCTTTATTAAGTACGTACATGCATTAGTATTTTGGAATAAAAAGGTTTACATTCATATATACATCCATATGGTGCTATATATGAGTAGTATTGCAGTGCTAGTAATAGTATCTTCTGTAGTTTCTATTTATTCTCATTCTAATATAGTGCTGCTCTGACTTGATTCACATATTATTAGTGTTCTTGCCTTATTAATAATGTAGTGTAGATAACTGGATATTTGTTTCATATTTTATGCCCACAGTTAAATGTGAGTCATATTATAAGTACAATAAAATCGAAGTATGGCGAAGATTTTACAGTGGTAAGGGTAACGAACGCCTATTATAAAGAATGCATAGCGAATGTTTGTGTAGAAACAATTTAATATACAGTAGAACACACTTTGATTCAAGTAATTAAAAGATAAAAGAATCCAGTATATCATGCAGAACTTCACTCATATAGGAATATATAATAAAACAACAAATAGACGTACCCTAACCCTCTTGTAAAATATAGGTCCACTTGGTTTCATAGTTACTATATAAAATTCATTTTGTCATTATTAGTATAAGGTTACATATAATGAGGAAGGCAAAAGCCTTTCTTTACCAAGCGTAGTACAACTATTCTGTTGTATCTAATGCAATGGTGAATAACTTTGCGTTATACTTATATCGTACTCAACGACTCAACGAATACCCTATGGGGAAGAGAGGGTAACATCTACAATAAGAACAAAACGATAGGGTAAATCTGTTATCATATTAATTTATATGTACAGACATATTATAAATAATTTTAGTATATATTTAGTACACTGCTCTTTGAAACAATACGTGTAAGGAAATTATGGCCGACACACATAACTTTGCATTTTATGAATCAATACTAAAGAGTAAGTAAGAATTTGTGTCGTAGGCAAACGGAATCACCCGTCAAAGGGTAAGGGTCATAGGTTTGTCATAATCATATTTATCTTACATACAATGTGGCCGACACAGCAATGATCTCCATAGACTACGTTGTGTAAATTGCTTCTAAGTTTAAAAAATACTATCAAACTAACTAATCTGCTTAACTAAGGGAATCACAACTAAGCATCAAAGTTGTCTGTTTAATTTCAATTTAACCCGCTCGCCAATCCAACTTTGATTACTACAATCGTTAAAAAATTAAAAATAGTACACATACTTGTATTTCAGGATACTGTGATCCTAGGACATGTCTGTTGTATATTATATACGAATGGTACATATATTATAGTAGATGCTACTATGATTAGGAGAAGTATTGTGCTCAACTTTGTTTTCTATCTTTATGCATTTACGTACGTATCTCCACTTTTATTTTGTTTTGATCCGCCGCGTCTCCTGTTTTTGTTTTTGGGGAAGGAACTGACGAACCGAATAGAAAAGAGAAAGAAAGGAAGTGTTGTGAAAGAAAGGTTTACTATTTATTTTCCTTTGCGTATCACACTTGTAAGTATATCAATATAGAGTATACCTACTATATAAGTATATGAATAAATGTGTTGGTGTTGTATGCATTTGCTATGCCATTCGTGAGACGACTGGAAGAGAGTGCCAATTTCCCTTTCTTCCCCAGATATCTAATATGATGATATTGATTTCCAGGCTAATTATTTTCTCTTGCCGACCGCACCACAAGGAAACCACAGCAGAGAAGAAAACAAGAAGAGACGAAGGAAAATAGATATAAAACCCAAAAGAGAACTAGCTAAACAGGAGAGTAGTAATGAGCCCCAATCTTATCTTCGTTCTCTTCTACTACTTACAGTGATTTTCTTTATTTTCATTGCCAAGTTGGCCGTACAAAGATAAACGGACTTTATTTCACATTTAATTTCCATTGCATTCTATTTATTGTGGAATCGTGATGGCAATCTTCACTCACTTTCTCTTTAACTTAACTTATGAGCAAGTACGGGGTAGCTATTTATTTACACTATTTAACTATCAGTTCCCTAAATAAATAAGTTACAGGTGATAAACACAATAAGGCTTTGCCAATACCGCCGCGGAAATAGCAGCAGTTTCTCAAAAAGTAATTTTTTGGCCAAAATAATTATTAGACTACTTTAATGTATGTATTTGCTTATCGAGTAACCGTTTAGCACAGAGATTCTGAAAAAGGTGCCACCTCTATAATAATTGCTGTTATAAATGGCAGGAGCATTTTAGAATTCCGGTTAAATGACTTCTCGAACTAGTAGATAAAATATTATCTTACTTTATTTGATAATTCTCTTTAGGTAAAAGTTGCTAGTTACAGTATCTGGGTGTAAATTATACTATTGGCTAGTCTTATTATAATTGCTACCTGTAACATACACAACAAAGTGAAAACGAGAGTAACTTAAGTAAGTCTATAGTCATGATACTGAATAATATTAGTAGAAAACTATTTTATATGTACATAAGGAGGTAGCAATCCAGTATCTTACCTTTACTGTATAAGAAAAACATTCTAAAGTTGGTAACAATAAGTTACCTATTTACTAAAAGTAGAAATAGTGCACAATAAACTAGCTACTTACATAGCTCTAGATTTCGTGAGCTGAGTGAGCTATGTAGAAAACTTAGTTTTTCAAGCAGTTGAAGCAGTTCCCCTGCTAAAAGTGGAATTGAAAGTAGCACAGTTGCATTGCATTGCTTTGAAATGTAACTAAAGTTAAGTAACTTATGAACCTAGTCAAACTCTAACTACTGAAAACCATACCACTAGGTATTACACTACTGTACCTTATAATGTAGTACATTGTGTAGCATGTACCTATATGTAGTAGCTAAAGAAGTGAAGAAAAAGTAGAGCTATCGGTCGTTTGTACACATAATACATAGTTTATGTACATAGGATACCATAGAGAAGCCGAAGTCCAGTCCCGTCTTGTAACAGTAATGTAAAGACATGTCAAGTTAACTCTTTTGAAAGTGGGAAAGGAATATCTGTACATGGGGAAGGAATTTACTATGCTTTATCCTTGGACTGTTATGTATGTACTTGTAGTAGAAGTAGAGGAATGTATTAGATCTTACAAGTAAGGTAATACATTGTAAGCCTTTAGGTGTAGCCCTGTAGTCAACTTTGAGCAAGAGTTACGAGGGTCAACTTTAAATCGGAGAGGACTGCTAAAGAAAAGGAGAGAAGGTATTCTTATTCTATGTACATATAATACTTACTTACAGTACTACAGGAATAAAGTATGTACATAGTATGTACTAAAGTAGGATGCAGGCAAAGCAAGGAATTTAGGACTCTAGTGGCTTGGATAACTTGACTTGGTAGCTTGGATTGGCTTGGCTTTCGCTTGGCTGGTGGTAACTATGGCGTGTCCATAGAAAAAGTCGGGAAGGCTCAAGCTGACTGAGAATGAGAGGACAGGGTGAGATGGGATTTCGATTCCCCTGTAGATTTACTACCGATCCGACTTGTCCATTGTAAATACTCTGGAAGCTTTTATTCTATTCGCATGTATAACACATGTATAACTTATAAGTTAGATGATGCTTGTGCTGGTTTGCCTCTTCCTTCACTTTTCCTACTTGAGTTATTCACTTTTCGTAAGTGCAGCTGCTTTCCCATTTACGTTGCAACAAATACAAAGTAAAATACATACTTACTTAGGCCGAGGTACATGTTAGACAACTCGGGCTAAACCACTACTACTAAAATGTACATAACACTACATACATATTTATATAACACACCCTTTTACTTAGGATCTATATAATATTGTAATAATAGGAGAGATATATTATTATATGTTATCTATGATAAGACAGAGAAAGAGACAGACAGACAGAGTAAGGGTAGAGTTGTCTTGGTTAGGTTTTGACTGGATTGGACTGGAGTATCCTGGACTACTGGGCTCTTCTGGACTTCCCTTCAATTGTTCGTGCCTATTTCTTCCTAAAATATATTCATAAATTTTTGGCTGAAAGGGCGAAGAGAGGCTGAACTGGACTGGACTGCCTGGATACATCCACTGAAAGTTGGCAAAACTTTCCACATCCAAGAGTGACCATAGAATATTGAAATTCCCAATAGATAATCATATATATTTCCATTGGCTTGGCTTGGCTTGGCCCGACTACTCAACTCGGATGATTTTTATTCTTGCAAGTATTCTCTCCTCTTGTTCCTTTCCCAATTCCTTTCCTTTTTTACTACGTAAAAACGAAGCAGTTGAGCGAGACGTCCTCTTCACTCTCCAGTCACTCTAGATACAGATAGTCTAGACTAGACACTAGTCCAGTCCAATATACACATACTATAGATATGTACCTATAGTCATATAAGTAGGTAACTACAGGCAGAAGAGATCGCCATTACTATTTGCTGTATTACTACATTCCATTTTCAATCATACATTTTGCAGCCCAAGAGACCACTGTAGGACACATTTGCTCCAAGTTTTCTTTTCTCGACTGGGTCTCTTGACACACGTTAAAGGGCAAGTCATGATGGCCAGAATTATTGTTATGCGCACCAGAATGACATTTTCCAACTGCCATGTATCTACTTTGTACCTAGATACCTATATGTAATATATAAGTATTCCTATAGGGACCAGCCCAGACCAGACCACTCACCAATATACTTATGCAATTTTCTAAGTACCTGATTATATATTTTGTGATCTGATGGGTTTTACTCCCTCAGAAATGCAATAGAATGCCTGCATAGAAAAATATTCATCTTTGTGTGATGTAGGAATAAGTTTGTCCTGGTCCTGGCCTGGTCCCATCCAAGATTAAAGTGAACTGAATTCAACTGAACTGAACTGAACGAAGGAACCAACATGTCAGATAGTGTGCTTCCCTGTCGTGTCCCATTGTCTTTCCTCCTCGTTTTATCAGTGGAGTGGAGGAGAAAAGACATGAAATATAGAAAGGAAGGCTTATTCCCACAGATATGAGTGTCGAGTAGAGAAAAGTCTAATTAGTCCGTCTAGCTAACACATACAAGATAATGTACTTTGGGCCCCCGCAATCTCTTCTGCAATAACTCTTCTTTCATACAGCTACTATAGTATACATACTACATACATACATCCTACAGATATCTGCTAACTACCAAAAGAGACTACTTATTACTCTTACTGTACAGTAGAAGAAGATCCATCCCTCTCTTTCTCTCTTAGCTATATGTATGTACACACTATTACATTGCTTTACCTTACGTTTAAGTTAGTTAGTAGCTACTATAGACTCTTTCTTCCTCATTTTCTTACAATTTTATATTCTGAATACATCCCAGAATATAACAACTAACTCATTCTATGCACACAACATAACAAAATCTTTCCTTGCATATTCCACTATTATTATCAGCTGTGTGCTTGTTCTGTTCTGACTAATCGTAGCATAACATAATATTATAGTGTAGCCAATGTATTAAACTCTATAAGTTTATAAATATTCTATGCTATCCTTATTAACTCACCTTCATGCAAAATTCACTATAGGTATGCTATGTTATGAATGTATGCTAAATAAAACTACACACTTCACTCTACTCATATTCTCATCTGAAACAACTTGAATAGAACCAAGAGGAGTGCAATCTTTAAGACCAAGACTAAGGCTACGTACATACCTTACTTTTATACACTTTATGAATTACTAGTGTCTTACTTACAACATTAGAAAACACTAAGGAGTTTCTTACTTACTTATGTATTGTTAGATTCATAAGCAGTAACTATATAGTCATAGTTTTCTACTTACTTGGCTACACTTTCGCTATGTGTTGTTAAATCTCTCCCTTTCTTCATTTCTCTCTGCTCGCTCTCCTCTCTTTGGCTATTTATCTACAATTTTATACACTTAATGTGAGTAGAGTAAAGTAGTGCACGCAACGATCTATTCAACTTTTCATTTTTACTTCTCGCCCTTTTAATCGCTTCCTTTTCTCAGTCACTACTTTCTTTATCTGTACTAATTGTACAGAATATAACATGCCCAATGTACGTACATGCAAAAAAGTTTCCGATTTTCCGTTGTTATATAGGTATAATATGCTTTCTTCCTGTAGTGCGTATTCACTTAATAACAGAAATATGAATGGCATAGTAAGTATAGTGTAATATTTTATGTATATTGTACATAGTATACTTTTATAGTGCAATTATAGAAAAAAAAATTTAGATAGGCAAAGAAGAAGGAATATTAAGCCAGTATTTTGGCAAAAGTAGTAAAAACAACACGTTAATTCAGTAATTGCTGACGTGAATATGTACACCTACGCACACACACGTAATATGTAATAATTAATTAACTGCATTTCATTAAATATTACGAAATCATTGTGGGCGGGCATAGCATATAATATTTGCAAGTGTGTACAGTTACAGTTTGAGTGTAAATGGTAAAGTGTTGAATAGTAGTTGCTGTGTAATTATAGTTAGCTACTACTATGTAGATGGTTATAAATTAAAGCATTTGTAAAGCATGTGTTTACCAGAATATGGTGAAGCAGAATTCAGATTTGTTTACTTTCGTTGACACTAGGTAAACCAACAGTTAAATTAGACACGTACATTACATAGGTACATAGGGACACAGTAGCAATAGCAAAGTAAAGGGAAGCAAGAAAGCACGAGTAAAAGTAAGTAAAATAAAGTAATGGCTAGAATGACTAAATTGTAAACGAGAGGAGGAATTAGAGGAGAGCAGAGGTGTTGGATCCATTATCTTAATGAATTTGTTAAAGCAGAGTGGTAAGAGAGATGTATGTACATCACATCTAGACTCGAGACTCAAGTCTTTTTCTCTACTATTCTGTTCTTACTATATTACTGTGCTATGCAAATGTAAATATATCCGTGTTAAAGTCTATCTAAAGTAGTTTACTCATCTAATACATACTTTGTACCTACTATGGTCTCGTTTGGGTACGGGCTAACTGTACCGAATGAGAAAATGTGGTTTGAGAGATCTGTGGATCTATTTTCAGATGATGAGTGAAATTGAAGAGAAATATAGAGAAATGGTGGAAGTCTCTCAGTAACAGACAAGATACCCCCCAGATCTAAAGTATTAAGAGGGAAGAAAGTAAAGTAAGGGATGAATTCAGTTCGTGAAATGAATACACATACCAAACCATAGCTAAAGCATAGATTCATTCTTCACCTAACATTTACTTATAGTATTGTACCATCTTTATAATATAAATACAATGCAGTAAAGTGGTGAAAATTGGTGATAGATGAGGGAAGGTGAAAGTAACGACTATTTCTTCATGCAGAAATCATAAATAACATGCTGTGTACGTATAAGAAATTGAACTTTGGTTTGAATACTCGTATAGTGATCGCCGATATAAACTAATTGTAAATAAACTGTGTGAATCTAAATATTAAGCAAATAACAATTGAATTGAAATTCGTTAAATTGTGTGTCAAAGAGTAATTCAATACAAAAACTGGCTTCCAAATACTAGACACCAAAAATGTTGATGTTTACAAACATTTTACTTCTTAGGCAAAAATAATTATTTTTCTGTATATCACTTACAATTCTTCAACATTAGTTTCATACCTACAGAAATATTGAGAATTATATTTTACACAATGTATTAAGATATTGTGTTCAGCATGCAAATATTTATTTAAATACAGATTGTTCTGTTTTTTGACAACATTGCAGAGCATTGCTTTCCTATATATGTTGTATTATTACTTACTTCTGTATTAAATGTATAGTACATACGGAGTAAAATCTCCGATTTTCGTCCTGACTGTCTGAACTGAAGCAGTCTTGTCTTGTCTGGCATGGCATGGCCTTGCAAAAGAGTTGGTGTTTGTACATGGATGGTTGGAGTCGGAGGTAAA
>JAQFYC010000887.1:0-43910 GCA_034694165.1 Tomocerus mixtus
TCAAGGCCGGACCCAGAGGGGGGGCTCTGGGGGCTCGAGCCCCTCCCGAAATTTTCGGCGTACACTAGATATTATGGCCAAAGGAACAAAAAACGGCAAAAATTTTACGCTGCGCGAAATTTTGTTAAATTTGTATGTTTTAAGTTTATAATTTGCAAACAACATTAAACATTTAACGCACCTCGCTGTAATTTGGAGGTAAAATAAGCCCCCTATTGTAAAATTGAGCAAAAACGAACAAAAAATGCCAAAATTTTTCGCGCTACGCGCGATTTTTTGCGGTTTTTCAACCGTCATATTTTGAGCCCCTCCCGAAATTTTTTCCTGCGTCCGGCCTTGCTGCCAATTATAATCAAAGATAAATAGTCGGCGGGCCGCAATTGTCGGCTCTTAACAATAAGTAAATGGTGGACAGATGCATGTACAATAATGTCGTCATGCCAGGCCAGTCGGCATCTTAATGAAAAGATGTTTCTCCCTACAGTAAATTAATTAAGACAATTTTTTAGTTTCGCTAACTTAACAATGAAATGAAATCTTTGATTCATATTTTATACTGTGTAAAAATGACTTATTAATTTTTTATTCTAAATTGTAACAAGAATAATAAAAAATTTACATTCATTCAAGATTTGAACTTCAAGTACAACTTTTACGTATCTTGACCAATCTGACGATCAAGTTTCACAATTTTTAACGAAAATAATGTTTAGCAAAGCTTAAGGATTAATAAAGATAAAAGATTTGATCTTTGTCTTTTACGCTTGTCATGTCTTCTTTAATTGGAAGTGACATTGCATTAGGAGTGGAAGGAGGATGCGAATATTATTATTTATAATGGAAACTGACTCGTATACTTTTCCTATAACTACGAGACTGTCCAAATGAAGGAACTCGTTGTCTCGTCACGTCAGTCCCACTTCTCTCTTAAGAATGAATGAAATCAAGTGGACTGGACAGCTGAAATCACGCATCTCATCATTTACATCTTGGTTTTCTATGTATTACTCCCTTATTAAAATCTACAGAAAAATTTCCATATGGGGAATTTCTTATATCCATTATAACACTTAAATAACCAATAAAAGAGTACTGACGTCTGTATTATATTGTTCCACAATTTGTGTACCTTTTAAATAGTGCATATACACTTTCCTATTTACTATTCAATTATATTAACTACACAGACGCTAAAATATTAGAAATTGGAATTAAATATGTTGAAAATTCCTTATAAGCGTCTTTTAAACTAAAACTTTAACAAACTTTCTTAGATTTCTTATTTCTTATATGCATTTTTGATTTTTAGTTACTTTTTTTACATATAAATCAAATGACTCAAAAATCCGTCCCATATAGAGAAATTTCTTAATACATGGATCCTTATACTGTAAATACTTATAATAGTATCCATTCTACACGATATTACATATACTACATAGTAAGTATAGGGAAATGTGCTACAGCTTAAGTATTTAGTTTTATCCGCGAGTATATCATGTCATGTGCAAGTCACATCTTGTCAACAAAGAAAGAAATAGAAATGGCAAAGCAAATGGAGCCGAAAGAAATAAAACAAAAGAAGATCATAAAACTCTTTCTGCCTTCACTTCACTCCGAATCATTTCACTTCACTAATATTCTCTTGGCTATTCCTATTACATACATTTTTAGTAGGCAAACAAAGACAACATTATTTCTATTATTTAGATATATGTCATAGCCAGGAAAACTGTAATAAGATTACAATTACTATTTTCTGTAAATTATCATATCTGTATTTTCAAAATTCTTCTTGCAATTAGAATTACTATTTTACTCTGAGAATTTTTCTTTAATAATGTTATAACCTTTCTCATTATTATTATTTTATTTTGAAATATTATTTTGAAAGCAGAAAAAATCCTGAAAAACACTAAAAAAAACAGTTAATGCTGTTAAAATAACAATCTTGTTCGTGTTCTCTTAAAGCCTGGGACTGGGACACATACAGTTTTATTTTCAGTTGAATTGTAGACGAAGGGCAGTGAAGCGTACTTGTTTCTACTATTTATAAGAGACTCTAATTCAAGTGAAGTGACATGACAGACAAAATGAATAAAAGAACATACTGCAGTTAGGGAAAAGCGTAAAAATGTCAACTGAACTGACCTGAAATGAAATGTAACGAGATAAGCTCCAGTTCTACACTCGTACAGATATAATCCATTACAGCACAAAGAGTAGAATTTAGTGTAAAGACAAGGGAGGCAGGGCAAGTTTGGATTTAATGAGCTGATGTATCTAATGTAGTCGCATAGTTAATTGTCCATTTGACATTGTCATGTCAATGCTTTGATCTGATTTCCAACTGATTAGCTGTTATTTTCTGTTGACTTGACTTCAAGAGATAAGTTGATAAGCGCTCTGTAAGTGATCCATCAGTGTCTCCCGCCTAACAAAACAAACCTTATCTTATTAGCAATACCCAATGCAATGTCTTTTCTTAAATGCTAAAGGCAATTTAAGCTGTGAAGCTCACTCTATCACTCCAGTACATTTTATTTCATGATTACTTATTGCTTTTATAAGAATCTATACTTGATTATAATTTATAAGAGCTTCTCTATACCAACAATTATGAAGATTTTTTACTTATTACTATAATTGCCAAATTTTTAAAAAGAAAAGTCACCTGTGCTATTTTATGCCACATTTTGTTTAGAATCTCAAACTTTGTAGGAATTTGGTCCTTTTACCTGAGGGATTATAAAATATTTGGGCAATGATTGGTCAGAATGAAAATTGAGCCATTTTAAGAACATTAAGGGATTGGAAGCTCTCATAACGATAATTTCATCCGACTTAAAAAAGGAATTTTCTCATTTTAATTTTAATTAAAGTTTTATATACTTACCGCAGCTTTTTGTGCCAGCAACTCAAATGTGAATCTTTTTTAAAATTTTCTACAAAATATTTTACCTTATAAAATTAGCCGACACATGAATTCTGTCTGTGCCAAAATTGCAGTCCCTTCTACGATGGGTTCATTATCTAGTAGTACCTGAGCATTGCTTTCAATTTTTCTACATATGGACACACATTAACTATTTACTAAAATGATTAGACATTACATTTTTACTGCTCTAGTTAATATGAAAATTGCTGAGAGCGGATTCGGATTACTTTATGCATAAGAGTAGATTGAACCTGTAATGTTGGTCTGTCTGGTTGGTGTATAGTCGATGAGAGATACACTTACATTGTGTAGCTGTGTTTGTGTGTGATTAGTAGTTGTAGTAATAGACGGGGTTTGTTAAGTTAGTCCAAGCAAGTGACATGAGATGACAAGTGGCTGAATTGATTGTCAACTGAAGTGTAACAGATATGCAAGTCAAGTGGAGTGAGTGGGTTGACTTCTTCTCATCTGATGTGATCTATGTAGTCAGTCAACTGTAGTTATCCGTCCTGTCAACTCATTCACTCATAAACTCACTCATTTTTATATTCTACACATTTTTATTACTCTAAGGTGCACTCCGACCTGGTAGGATACTTATATACTATATGCTTACGTATGTATGTGAAACTTGTGATATGGATGACAAGTATATACAGGTAAGTAGCCATTATACTTATATACGTTGCAGGTATATAGACTTTTAAGAAAATTTAAATTCTGCTAATGATACATAATATGTATATTATACATCAGATGATTACATTTCTTTTAGACATTTTATAGCAACAATATTTGTCGTTAAGTTCCACTTACAAACGTTTTCCTATTAAAAATGGTGCCTAAAGATGCTATATTTTCCTGCTCCTAATAAATTTTTAGTTCCATTAAAAAATAAATATTCTGAATCGTTTTTAGGAACATATTGAAATTTTAGTAGTTTCGAAAGCCCTGAAGATTTAGACCTTTCTATAAAGAAGAATAAGAATTTTACTACATATACAATGTATATTATTATGCATCAAGGAAAAAGTCAATGAGAATTATAATACGATTTCTACACTTTGTATTGTACACATTAATTTACACATGATTTTGCGTAATTTACTTTTGACAATTGCGAAATTTCCTCCTAGACTTTTGAGTTTTCTGCAAACTAAACATAAATTTCAGAATTAAATATTTTTTAGCATTTTTTAGCATATTCTATCCAATTTTGCTGTTTTGGAAAAAAATGCAGTTTAAGGTGGACTCTTGTTAAAACTATTGCGGTCTGCAACATATAAATTGGTAACATGTATATATGTAGTACTTGTCAAGTACCTATTTGAGATTTGTGTTGTGAGTGAGTGAGTGACTCTGATCATGTCATTTCCTCTCTGTGATTTAATGTCCGCTGACAACTGACAACTGTCATTTTGTCAGTCCAACTTGATTTGCCTTTTCTACTTCATCTTATATAAAGTATGCCATAGGGATGAAGAAAGAGAATAGACGAGCTTTGTGGAATTGGCTTGCGTATTGCGATAGGTATTTATTATTATGTTTTTGACTTGGCCATTTGATCAGATGGAGATCGTAGAAGATAAGAGATAATATAATCTCCTCAGATACATAACTCTTGCTCATGTTAATGTTAATGATCTGAAAGTCAAGTCGAATCTTGTTGTCAAAGACAAATCTTGCTCTGTCTTCTTTCTGCTTTGTCTTAGCAGATAATCTATGTCCTCCTCAATTTATATTACAATAAACTTCACTGCCTAAACAATTTATACCAGTTTTGTCTTTTACTCAGCATTCGGATAACAGAATTTACTGAAAAATTAATCTTATGCGTTAGAGACTGTCAGCAGTGGGTATTTTCTCATTTAATAAGTTTTTGAGATACAAACTGTCAAAAATTTGATTTTTTCATGTAAAAGACGTTTCATGTCCTAAACCATGTCAAGAAAGGAATTTTGTGAAGTTGTTTGATAGAAATTACCAAAAATGAAAACTTGCCATTTAAAATGATACTTACTTAAGTGTCAACTGCCAAAACTGTTAATTTTCTTAAAAAACTATGGAAAATGGGGATTTTCTAAATCAAAAGCACAATTTTTAAGCTGTCGAAACTTAGAAATTTTTATTCAAAACTCTACAATTCTTAGGCGAAAAACAATTTTAACCCGCAAACGTTTGAAATTAAAATTTGCCAAATGGCAAAAAATATGCAAGTACAATAATGACTACTTTAGGAAATTAGCCACCATAGTTTCCTCAAACATATTCTGCAAAGGTATATTTTTGAAAAATGGCAAAAATATCGGAAATTATTTTCGCCTAAATATCCTAACCCTGATTTCAATCTTCGTATAATATTACTGGCAATAACTTTGGTGTCCGTAGCATTAATGGAATCTAATGAGCCTCCCTCTCCTCACTATGAGAATATCTACAATGTAATTTGCACATTTATCTCCAACAACTAATTCATAGTTCATTTGATGCAGGCAGGCACGCATTTTCTTTGTCGTCTTCCTTTGCTCCTTTATTTATTGTCTACCTTTGCTTTTAATTGCATTTTCTTTAACTCTCCACAGTTAACAATTGGATTGGACACTCTAGCTGGTTAACATTATCATTAATTCAGCGTGGCATGGCATGGCACACGGAATCCCTTTTTCTTGCACATGCATTTCCATATACATTACTTGTAGATTCTGTCTGTGTAGTAATTCTTTGTCTCTGTTCTGAGGTGCACTATGCCATGTAAAGTGTTTACTGTAATTCATTAGCGACAAGGAAATCCTTGTAACTTTTATTCCAGAGAAATTATTGGCTATCCAATTCCACATGTACATTTAATGTCTACCTTGTTTGTTTGTGAAATGTGTTGACATTTTTCAATTTGCAAATCAATGGCCAAATCTCCGACGACATATAAAACCGCACAACTAGAGAGGCGATCAATTCCAGATTCTCGTATTCGATATCAAAACGAAATTCTGTCTAAATTTTTCGAGACAGGGACAAAGTTTCGAGATAGAAATAGTTTTTAGACAAGAAGAGGCTCTTGGCACATTTAAATAACAGTATGTATTTTTTGCATTATGTTTTCGAGACAAAACCGTACCAATAAATTTCAAGATTCAGAATAGCGGTCTCGGTCCCATCTCCACAGACAACCAACATAACGAAACGCACTAAGCAAAATAAAATCTTAATATCAAACCAAAGCCAAACTTTTGACAATGATTTGACAATTTTGAATCTTAAGATAAGATATCCACATATTTACTGTATGTCATTAGAAACATATTTATAATATATACGCTGGAAGTGGATATTAATACCCCTTTGCCAAAAATGAGCCAAATAAATGCAAAATTCTCCTTGTAATATAAGATTCGGTACTTTTGTAAGTTTATATATAATATTGGAATTGTTTTAAAAATTCTACAATTTCTGAGAAAATTTTTAATGAACAAAAACAAGTAATATTTGGTGGTTGGTTCTGTCGTGTAAAGAAAGTCAGAATGTATTTTTGAGCTAACATTTTCGAAAATCTTTCGCATTTTGGGATTTAGTTTAATAAACATTTTTATACTTAATTTTGTAACTCCATGCAGAAGTAATATTTTGCACTTTCACCACTGTTGCTATTTCGAAAATTTCTTTTCAGTAGCGAATTGTGAATTTTATCATTTTCAGGCCATAGATATCCAAACAGTGATTATTATTATTATAATATTTGCGATTTTAATGATGAATCTAAAACTATATGTAATATAATATTCCAAGTGTGTAGGCATCTGGTGTATAATTCCATTTTGGTTATATATTAGGTATTTAGGCATTAGTTCCATAGTTTATTAGACATTTGATAAGAACAAGAAGACTAACGTTAAGGTTTTAGTTCATTGAAAAGGAAAAGATGATATTTCATTGATTTTATGGTATTCGATATGATCTCACATCATTTCCTCTTGATTTAGGGGAAGGGAGACCATCTTTGCCGAATCAAGGCTCGTAAAGAAAGGTTTACGAGGCAGGAACGTCCTAAGCGCATCTGTAAATTAATGTAACCATTAGAACAAACTCTCTGTCCTGTTATCTCTTAAATGTTATAAAGGCCTTCCCTACACTTGTACTTACACTTTACACTGCACATCCATACTATACACAATCTGCAATCAAATCAAATCAGACTTACGTTTTACGTTACTAAAGCCAAGTCTTGATTTCGCTTCTAAGAAATGAATTGATTTCTGATTTACGAGCACTAAATCATTTCTTTGTCCTAATTGGCTACATTGCAATCCAACTACCTACATATAAGCTAAGTTACTAACATATAAGAGATCAAGAATAATATATCATTACTACTATATCCATAATAATATTATTTTATTCGAACATAGCCATTTAAATACTTAAATAACCTTTTACGTTATAACATACAGATATTGTAGCTCGTTCCTTTTATATTGTACAACTCGACGTTTCATTTAAATTGAATTTCCATCTTTTACGGCAGAAATGACCATGAGTGGAAAATATAGGAACAAATGCTAATTCCAATAGTAAAACATAAATTGTTGTGGGAAGTTAGTGAGGGCTAAGACTTAAATTAGGGAATAAGTACATGTCGTAGGCAAGATGATCCATTGACTCCATCGGGCATATAATCGAATTTTATCGAGTTAGTATTAAACAATCAGAGTAAGACAATTTATAGTTATTTATTATATTTATTGTTATTGTTATTTTGTAACATTCTCAAAAAATGGTGACACTAGTGGGGAAATTATATTACGAAAGATAAGAAATTACTTAACAACCTTAACATGAGAAAATAATATCAATAATTCTAAAGTTTTAAAAAAGAGTGCAAAAGTTTTTAAACTCCTAAACATGAAAGCATACTAATAATATAAAAAATTTGTTAAAAATATGAAATAAAAATTCAAAAATAGTATAAAATCGAAAAGTATGACACAAATGTGGCTTAAAATCCTAAAATAAAATAAAAACACTAAACTTATAAAAAATCGGAAAGCAGTGGACAATAATACGCTTAAAATTCTCAACGACCAAAAATTAATTACATACATATAGGTATCTACATCTAAGATATGAGAACACATAATGATAACGAGTTTCTTTACTACGACATATTCATGTCTATAGTAGTTAGCTAAGTGAAGGTAGAGAATATCCAGTCAAAGTCAACTAAAATGAAGGTACGTCTACGTAACATGAGAGGAACGAGCGAGAGATCACATCATTTAATTCAACAGGCTGACTGACTAACTAAAAAGCTCAAATATAACACTAACAACTACATAGAGCATATAAACAACGAAATTTAGCTGAAGACTACAGAGATACGTACATAGACATAGTATATTATATAAATATAGTGGATAAGTTGAGTGAAGTGAATTGAAATGAAGTCAGAGTTGATGTGAAGATGAGAATGATTATAGGAAACCGAATATGGAGGCTGTCGGCTCGTATTTTAGACTCGTAAATGTTTCACACGTCAAAAGTTCAAAAGAGGCACTCACACACATCACTTCAGTTTATAAGGCAGATCAGATCACTTAGAACAAAAGCCAAAAAATAGTTTAAGATTAGTTCTATAATATAATGTGATAAGGCGAATGTAAAAAGGGTTAAAGTCAGAATCTTGTCGGAGAATGAAATGAAGTGTCGACGCTCTGACATAACATCCCTCAATGAAACTCAATACTCACTTTCAACTTTGACTTGTCTTTCTTTTTTAGCTCAAGAGGAATACTTACAATATTTATTAACTTCAACTTTTTTGCTTTTACATTTTACATACATAAATTATTAGTTTTTCTGCGGCCAACTCCTTAATAATGTTCAGTGCTTTGACTTTCTCTATATTTTTATGGGATTTGGACAAATATCATATTTTATTTGCTTTTATACTTTTTAGTAAATTGAATATTATATTTAGGAGTGTACATGTTTATTGTGCACACTAAAGCTAAATATATCATTAAATGTGGATAGGACATATACGTAAAGTAACGCATTACCATATGGCAGAACATTTAACAAATCAAACGAGAAAAGACAAACTTGCTAATTAAATGCTGCCTTTAGAGATTCTTATCTTGCATGATGATGATACAGGATTATATTACATTTCCTAAACATTTCCTCGTAAATTATTTCTAAACAGTAAAGACGAAGGTGCATCGTATGGGAGGAGCGTCATATCAAATCACTAATAAGCGTCTTAAAAGAAGGGCGCCGTGTCCTGTCCTGTCTTGACTTCTGACCTGACCTCCTCTTCCACGTATTACTTATTTTGGAATCTACAAAGAAAAAAGCTAATAAAATCCTTCACGAAAAACGACTATCGTAAAATCGTAACTAGTAAACACAATTAGAAATTTAAATTCTTATTAAAAATGGACAAAACCTACGTTTTAGTACTTTTAGGACTGAGGATGGTTAATTTATTAAATCGATTAAATTCATAAAGCACATCTTTATGCAAAATTATGAAAATTATCTATAACTTATTGTAGATTAATTAATTGGCCTATCAATTTTCCTTCAGATAAGTATTGCACTTGATGGCAAAGGATACTAAACACTGAATACAAGGATACATCAATATTAAATAGGAATTCCCAGCTGAATGTACATAAAAGGTGGAGAAATACTCAGAAAGCGAGTTCCCACTTCCTATGATGCTAATACATACTGTAACATAAACATAAAATATTAAATTTACCTTTGCACTTACCTCTAGCTATATTATTTGTAGCCTGATCTGGTTTAGTCCTGCTTTTATAGGAATAATAATAATGTAACATAACGTAACTACACATTTTGGCATGTATAGGGCGGTAGTTGTGTATAGTTAGGAAGAAATTAAATTGAACTAGTAAAAACTGGCTGGATGGATTTAATTCTATATCTTGCACTGCCTTACCCTGTAATGTAAGTTTATTTGTAGTCTAAAGTCTAGTCTAAGTAAGTTTAAGTGCATTTATTACATTATTATAGGCAGACTGGGCTGTAGGCTGTAGCTACAAATATCAGTAGTAGCTGTAGACATGGACTTAAGTGTACTCAATTCACGTAATGTGAGTGTAAAGGATAAGGGAACATAAAGCAGCCCCCTGCTAATAAAAACTGATTTATTTCCCGAGAAAGCTCATTTTCGCAATCCGACTCTTGGTCATCGTTAACATGAAAGAGAAACATTGGGCATAAGTCACATATGTACATTCTATATAAAAGGAATCCTCTTATAAGACAAATATCTATAAGAAACATTTATTAGAGTTTTAAGAGCAAATATACACAAAAGAAAAATCCGTACAAGAAAAATATCCACATAATGGACACATTTTTTACTAATAGGGAAAGTCTTTATTGGTGTTTAAATCATCTACTTGTAAATGGATAAAAGAAGTTTGCCAATAAGGAAAGCATTTAACGCGATTTGTCAAAATTCCTTATACTATACAAAACTCATTGTACACACATGTGGAGTTGTTTAGAGCTTAAGTAACTATACCAAGTATTAGGATACTAATAATGTTTATGTCCATTTAAATACAAATGTAACGTAACGTAAGTTCCTTTCTTTATAGCTTTCACTTCCAACTTCAGACTATGTGTAGTAGATGACGAATAGTTATATTATGACTATGACATTACATTATCGCAGTATTTCACCTACACAATGTAATACACATATTTGATAACATTAACTAATATACAGCTAAATAAGCTATAAGCTAAAGCTCCCCATTCTGCTCTAAATTCATATAATGTGTTGTACTCTTCGTGTAGACACCACAAATACATCTGTTTTACACACAATTTGGTAATATATACACAAACAATGTAATTATTACATGCTACTATTTACTATATACTATATAATTATACGTCGTAGTCAAGAAAGCCTGTCGATCAGAAGAATCAACCGAAAAATATACATTTTAAGAATACCTTAACATGTTATCCCATTTGGCATAATGTATTCACAACAGATATTTCTTATGCAATATTTTCCCACTCGTAACGATTTTTTTAATTTTTAAAAGGCTGACGAAGATTTGTATACTTTTACTTGGTGCTCCTGCATTCCCAATATATTGTACGTACAAATGTATACTAAATAGCCATATTGGATTTTAATATTGGATTTCCAGGCATATGCCAGGCAAAAACAAAGGAGAGTCATGTCATAATAATATCTCCACAGCCAAAGCAATTTCTTGGACATGAAACATAATCTCGGAGTTAGCTAAGTGAGGAGGAGCCATAGGATCACATCATTCAAATCT
Organism: Tomocerus mixtus; assembly: GCA_034694165.1. Lineage (NCBI taxonomy): Eukaryota > Metazoa > Arthropoda > Collembola > Entomobryomorpha > Tomoceridae > Tomocerus > Tomocerus mixtus. The sequence continues at coordinate 11,269 of JAQFYC010000887.1, forward strand.
CCGCTTTCTATTCATCTAACCTGAATTTATAGAGAACACAAGAATGCAGGGCTAATGTACATCCGAGTGGCTTTTGTGACTTTTCTTCTTTCTCTTTTTGTATTGTGTTATGAAATAAGGCAGTAGATCATATTATTATACAGCATTCGTGTATTATAGCCTACGTGTACAGTGTACAATACAAAGTGTAAGTACATGTAGTTTAGATTAGTTACTTACTGTAGCGTAGTACATAATAACCAGGGTTGGCAGTTGGCGATACCCACTTTCCCGATTTCCCCACCCCACCGAGCTAAACTTGTAAAAGTGGAGAAAATGGGGAAAGTGGGGTAAATTGGCGATGTCAGAAATCAACTGTTTCCAGTTTTCCCCTTTAGTGATGGGAAAGGGCCAGAAAGTGGCAAAAGCTGAACCCTGGCTAGCGAGTAGAGTTGAGTTTCATATGCGGCATTTCATACGGCGGACGGAGTCAAGAGTCAAACTCATAAATAACATCCTAAGTATCCATAAGTAGAAAATATTATATAAGTTGCTGTTATGTGTTATGTTATGCTTGCATTAATGTCAGTTACTTACTACTACACTGTAATACCTAACTACAACTACCTACTACATATTATTACCTAGGTATATTCATATACAAAATAAATTCAAGTACATAAGTAGAGAGCTACAAAGACCTCCTCCTCCTCCTCCATCCTAAATTCAGTCAAGTCCATGCCACGACAACCAATCCAACGCTTTAAGGCTCAAAAATTATATCATAGGCATTAGGTGGTACCTTTCTTAAAAGTACATACTTCATATAAAGAGAACATTATTTTCAGAGCTCGGATACACTTCAAACAATGAGTCAAAAAAGTCTGTTAAATATATTTATATCCTTGATGCAGCCCAAAACAAATTTAGTTCATTATATGTGTAAGGATTATTGTGGGACTGGACTACTACTACTGGTCCGTGCAAAACGCACTCCAATATAGTGAAAATCCTTAAATCCATTAGTAGGTATACATAATGATACATCAACTTTGAGCTACCTATTTTACAATATATATGTACATTAATTTATAAGATTTTATTTAAGTTTAAATGGCGTTTTAGGAACGCTTATCAAAAACGAAAAATTGGGCTACATAATATGTAGGTAACAAAAAAATGTAAATTGGTTGGGCATTTAAAAAACGAAGGGCCTTTTAATAATAATAAAAATCATACCCAGGTTTGTTAACTGACATACTATTCAAGTGCCATCAAGTTCATTACATTCTTCTTTACTGTTTTGCAGCAAGCAGTACCGAAGGCAAGCTACATTTGTATTTATTTACCTTACTCCCTGTGCCCTGTACTAGCCTAGTCGCACCCAATATGCATAGCCCAAGAGAAATGTAAATGGATGGATATCCGACCACTGATAACAAAGTTATAGGAGAAAACAAAAACTAACCCACGTATTACATTGTAACAACATAGTTAGAGAGTCATAACTAAATCTTATGTATGTGGAAGGGGCATGGAATTATTATGTAACAATGTATATCATACGGAGCAACATCAAAAGGCAGTCCTGTCTGAATGTCTGATTCTAAACGGTGAATTCTGATATGAAATAATTACTGGCTTGGCTTGGCTTTAAGCTAACGTAACATAAACAGTAAACCGAAATGCCCTCCTTCCCTTTGGTAGAAGGATGCACTTAAAACATAGCCGAATAGCACAATACTCGTAAAATCCACCGCTTAACTATCTAACTATACAGCCAAGTCAAATTTAAGCATACGTTTACACTTACATTACATAACTACACCACAATCACACAAACTACAGCTTTGAACTCTAAAACAGGGTTGCAAAACCCAACATCAACTTTTATTCTTCAACAGCTCCAAAGTAAATGCAGTTTTTAACATTTTTAGTATTTTATGAAATAAAAAGCGACATTTTCCTTTTTTGTATATGAATTTCAGCGAAACATTTTAGATGCAATATCTGGTCTTGGTTTTACTAAAAATTGTTAAATATATTCTATAAAACATAGAACCCTGTGTTCCTTAGTGAAGCTAAGCACTAATATTATTCCTGAGCTAATACTTAATAGTTAGTGTGCTGTGCACTATTCTTATCTGTCCCGTAAAGGAAAGTTGAAGTGAAGGAAAGGTCCAGTCTTTGCACATAGGAATTTATAGTGGAGAATAAGCAGTTTATTTCTTGTCTATGACCACACGGCATCATAATAATAATAATAAAGCTTGGCTTTGGCTTTGACTAGACTAATATTCATCTGTGATGTGCTTTAATTCACAAGTCTCCTCTATTTTACTTGAAAGTGGAGGAGGAGGATGGAGATAGGCGGCTTAAGTACTCACGTCTCTCTCCTAATAACCTAAACAACTGCTAAAGGAACTTTAAAGTCAGAAACAACAACACACACACTGCAGACTACTACTACACACATAATACATAAAGACGGGAAAGTTAAAGCTAAAGTAAGTATATGTTATTACGGTGACTTGAAATGGCTCTTATTTTCTAGGATATTATGATGTTCCATTAGGAGAAGAGGGAAACAATAGAGATATGTATGCTCACATAAAATAAACTTACCTAAACACCATCATTAACACGGATTTCCCTCTTTTTACTCCCATATCTTCCCTCACAACGACAGCACAACACCAACAGCCGTACAAATGCATTTTAACAAGAGCACAGTCTAATCTTATAATAAATACAACTCTTTTGGCTGCCTTTAACATGTCTTTACATTTATTAATACCACAATAAACCATTTTTATATTGTATATACAATTAATTTCAAAATTGTATTAAAAATCTTCAAACCCCTAAATTAAAAAAATCCTACTACAATTTTTTCCAATTTTATTCAGCAGATAATACCAGCCAATATTTGAACTAATTTAATTACGGAATGTCAGTTAAGAACTGCATTTTATTATCTTAATGATAATTATTTTCAATAATATATTCCTTAATGAATTTAAACAGAAAAAATATTCAAATGCTCTACACTACTTAGATACCATTTGAGATTAGTACATTTAGTGCACCGATGTCACGTAATAATGATATTTGTGTATACAAATTGAGTTGAATTGACAAGGGATAATAACAATGAAACTTTTCAGGATTTAGTATTTGAGTGAATTGAACCCTTAAATAATTCCATCATCAATTCAATGGCGAATTCAAGCCAGGTCCTTCATTACGCCTCGACTGCCCTGTTATGGCTGTCGCTTTTGTAAATGCTGAGTCCTAAATGTGTCAGATGACAATATGGAAATAGGCATTTTACTATTTGAATCATTTTCCCTTAGGTAGGTAGGTAGTACTTATACTATTTATTTATTCTATCTGAACCGACAATCATTTATTTCAAAGTTCATTTGAATTGCATTGTATATTTTATTCCTATTGTATTGAGAGTGGCATTGCGGTAAGGATTTGAGGAATGGAAGTGCCCATTAAAGAAATAGATCCTTATCAAACTCACTCACTCAAAGAAAATCCTAATCAGATCGGAAATACATACATAAACTCTTTGTCGTATTGTATAAATGTAGTTTACCTAAGCATACCGACCTATATATTCTACTCTAGTACTGTAATGCACAAACAAAAATGAATGCATGTTGCTTAATACAGAGATAAATAGGCAGGACGGCAACAACTACTAGTTATCCCATTAGTATTGCATTGCATTGGCTCACTCACCCAAGTATCGGGTATCAATTTCCAAACAGATAAATACTAGTTGAATTGAAGTTTGAAGATTCCTGGATAAGCAAAGTGCCCATTGGTAAACGGACAGACTAAAGAGCTTAAGCAATCTTCCATTTCCATAGAACACCGACAATCAAATAATCAGCCATGAATTTATTTCACATTTCAAGGTTTTTTCACGAAAAAAAATGTTTAAAGTAACCTAAAATAGAAAAGTTAGTAAAATAAGAACGAAAAATGGGAAATTGATAAAATGAATTAAAAAAGATTGAAAGCAAGCACAAGCACATTAAATTATTCATGTTTTTTTTTGTAATTATGGTCATAGTGTCAATTGGAATTGATTATTTATTTGTACATTGACATGGGAGGACAGTTTTATGTAAACTTAACCATTTGTCAATATTGCACCTTTTTGGGCAAATCTTCCTACTAAGTATTGACCTGCACAGCCATATTCCTATCCTGTGGATGTATTTGTGACCTAATCAGGATCACTTCATGAATTGTGAAGTCTTAAAGGAAATCTATTGCATCATTCCGTTTGATCTCATTTAGAATTTTCTATGTTTAATGGCCGTGTCACTTTCCAAATTATTTATTCGGTAGTAAATATTCATTTATGATTATAACTTCAAAGAATGAAGAAAGAGTAGCGTCATGGCGTCATTCGGTTACTAAATATAATGTGTGAGGGTAAAATCATCAAGATAAATATGCCTAGGTACCCATAGTACACCAGAGAATCTTTTTATTTGAATTTGAATAGAGAAATGTGACGAAATGGAGAGTAAAGGGATGGAAATGATGGGACGCTCGACTGAACTTGCATTTTGATATGGGCATTTATCTCTTTGCTTCTGTGTACCGCGTTTTAGTAGTTCAAGATTAATGTACATCTTCTATGGGGGATGTATTTTAAAGTGTGTACTAGAGACGGGATCGAGACGTATCTGTCACTCAAAAACTCCATCTCGTTTCGTCTCGAAAAATTTTCAAATTTGGATTTCAATTTCCTTTTTAGAAAAAGTAACTGACGAGGGAACGTTTTCAAGTGTAACGCTCAGATTGGCCCGATATTCTCAAAACTCCTTCCTATGGGACCCCTAACCTTGGTTTGAATAGTGGTTGCGGAGGAAATCCAAGTTTCCCCATTTTAGGGGTCATCAAAGGTCAAATTTGACCAAAATGTACCATTTTTACACATATTTCAATTTTTCACGTGGACAAATAATTTTGTATCGCTATAATTCATATTCATAATTCATCAGGACACCTTAGCGGACTTTTCCTGTAAATATCGTCAAAATCGGTGATGATTGATTTTTCAACTTTTTGGAATTTTTTTCGAACGATGGATCAACCCAAAATATTTGAAAAATCGATCATCACCGATTTTGACGATATTTACAGGAAAAGTCCGCTAGGTATCCTGATGAATTATGAATATGAATTATAGCGATACAAAATTATTTGTCCCCGTGAAAAATTGAAATATGTGTAAAAATGGTACATTTTGGTCAAATTTGACCTTTGATGACCCCTAAAATGGGGAAACTTGGATTTCCTCCGCAACCACTATTCAAACCAAGGTTAGGGGTCCCATAGGAAGGAGTTTTGAGAATATCGGGCCAATCTGAGCGTTACACTTGAAAACGTTCCCTCGTGAGAGTTGAGAGTTAAAAATTCATTATGCATAGTAATCGACTTCCACACATGTACATTAACTTTGTGCCTAAAAACTCCTAAACAAAAACAAGGTGAAAAAGCCAAAAAATTTGTCTCTCTTAATCTCTATTTTTCTCAAAAATTGTAGGTCAATGCAGATATCAAAGGGTTTTGAAAAGATTTGATCCCATCTCTACTGTTTACCTAAAGAACTGATATAGCACCTACAGCTATAGTTATGCGTATGGTGTCGGTGTCGTGCTCTATTATTCTTGTGTGTTCGCTTGGTTTTGGATATTGATTGTCTGTGATAAGTAAATATGCTGTTGGTAAATAAGTAGCTGACAGCTTTGACTTGAGTTTATGGGAAATGCTGACAGAGATAAGAACAATAAATAAAATGTCCCATCGCGATAAGAAATACATTAAAGGGACATTCAATAGGAGACACGTCTTATAGTATGCTGTGCTTATATACGCATTTCAAAGATAGAGTTTTAACCATATTCTACCTATACAATAGAGAACTGAAAAAATACATTATAAATGTTTATAGTTGACCTCAGACCGCAAAAGTTTCGATTGAGATCATCACACTAACTCAATAGACATAAAGTACTTCTTCTCTGTACGTGGAAATAGAAATAGAGATCCGTTCATCCTTTCCTCTGTGAGCCATAATGTCCCCGTCTCAGGTATCAAATCAGTTAAGAGCATGGAAAATGGAAACGGAGCACACCCGGGCACTTTACTTAATTCTGTTTCACTTTTAAGAGTACAAAGTACATACAAACATACACAGTGGTCTCAGTTACATGTACATTAGACCTTTTGTAAATAAAATGGGGACATCAATCTAATATACCTAAACAAAGGACAAAAGTGTCTTTTCTAAAGGGTTCTCTCTATTTAGAACAACTTCATATCAAATTTCTTAATAGTTATGTAGCAATTTCGATCAATTGCAACTCTTTTTTGTTTCATATCTATTACTTGCATGTACTGTCATGCCAGTTACTGGTTTAAGCTAAGTATTTGTCCCAAAAATCCATAACAATTTTATTTCTCAAGGGAATGGGACAAATTCTTAGGTTTTGTAAGGTTGTAAATGCAAAAGCGTCATTCTTGCAAGATACAAAAACACTTTCTCCGAACATTTTGGAATTTTGGCTCTATTTCCTAGTGTTTTTAATACAGAATTAAAATATAAATAAAATAAATTGGTTATACCTTCATCATTTAATATTTTGCAATAATTATTGGAACATTTCGTATAGAGGTATTTAGAATAGAGGTATTTTATGCAAAACGGATGCTACACTTGTAAATTGCTAAAATTGCTACGTAAGGTATACTTAAGGCATTTCTTAATAGCTGTCTTCATCATTTCATTTGTTTTGGACATTTTATCTTTGTTTGTGATCGGACTTACAAAGGAGTTTTCGAAGCAGTATGAGTAAATAAGTGTGTTGTCTACTAAATCTGCTTCAATTGCACACATAAATTGGGGTAACAATTGGATTAGGTACATACTGGTATTATTTTCACAATACCCTACAATAAATAAACAGTCTCAGTAAATTACTTAGTACCCTTAATCTTGATTGAACAACGTAAAACAGAAATACTTATTACTGACTAACATAACATCAGCATTTAATTTGTAGAATTGAATCTTCCATTAAATAAAGTAAATCGGGCCAGGCAGACTGTTGTGGTGGATTTGTGGGCTGACTTGACATGCCTTCCTGTCTGCGCCTATCTACAAGTATAAGAAATAAGAAATAATGGGAGAAGCTCAAATATTTACGCCATTATACCAAGACTGTTATTTGCAGTTACCTAAGGAGTAAACCTAAATTATGATAATGTAAATATATAATCTCATCCATAGTTTGTGTCCTATCCACTGTAATACAGTTTGGGTTTGATATCAGAGACAGAGTAAAAGAAACTATTATAATGATCCCCCCAAATATAATGACTAATAATTTCCAAGAAATAATAATACCACTCCTGATGTTTCCGAATGCTATTCCATTACTATATTGCCCCCACACTAGTATTTATGTACTATTTAAGTAATTAAGCACCTTTAGCAGACAACCGTAAGTTTTGTTTTTTGTTAAGGACGGAAATAAAACTACATGTAGCTATTATAATGATAATTCCTGTTCTGTATGTGTATATGTCTATTAAAACCACCAAAGTAAGGAAGATGCTCTAATTTACAGTACACAAGAGGAATTAACAATTAAAAAGTAGTAAGTAAAATTATAGAACATAGTACTTAGTAATATAGTAGTGGGACACACAATCCTTCGGAAATTTAAAATCTTACTTTGTATTTGAGATCTTGCTATCTATGACACATACATATAGGTATACCCTTAAATATTTAAGGTTAGGGGTTACCCTTACATATTTATTATTACTGCATAAAGCTTAGGTACTCTTCATTATAGCTGAAGGGAAGCATTTGTACTAATATTAATAAGCAATAAGGGACTATGCCATGTATGCATGTGTAAGTATGTACTATATAGCGGGCCAGACCATGTTTCGTATTATAAGAGTACCTACATGTATTCATAAGATGATATTTTCTGTCTGGAATGAGCACACTAGGCGTTTCTAATGCTGGCAATAATGGTAAGAGATAATTCTAATGTACTTTGCTTAAGATATACGCAGTTTATGAGTTGTAGTTAGTTTAAACACACGTTAGCGTCTGTTATGTCCTGCAGTGAGGCAATATTAAGCGGTATATCAATAATACTCACCTGTCTACTTACTTACAAACACTTACCAGCAGCCACTTACACGTATCCACATACACATACTCCATATAACTAAGGAACAGAAGGCATTCGTTATAGATATCTAAGTATTCGGTTAGTCCGAATGAATTCTCCTTTAGAGAAGTAAGTGGGCGGAGCTTTATAAGTTAGAATGTAGTTAGTTATGTTATAAAATTATATAATGGAGATTGCCAGATTGATAATGTGATATTGATATGAATTAGTGTTCCACTCTCGGCATCTAATCTAATTGTAATTGCAATGGAGCTGCAAAGCAAAGCGCAATGGCAATGTAAAGGTAAAACTCAAATCACATCGGATCTCCGTCCGTGTACAATAACAATAACATTAATGTAATCTAACTACCCAACTTAAATAACTTATACCCACCAGGTAAAGTACCTTAGGATCTCTAGTGAAATGGCCACAGATCAAAGAAAACTACAAACAATACCACAATCATAAGTATAACGATAACTATTCTAAACGCGTATAACTTCATACGGAAAATACTACATAGTATATTTATTATTATATTTAGATGTAATTTTATGTATGTAGTTATACTTTTATAGCTTGGTTATATAAAAGGAGTGTAGAATATAGTTTAAAAGGATGTAAAAATACATAGCGTTTGATAAATAAGCAAACAATATGTATACGTGTATTATAAAGAAACGGAATTATGGAATCAACTTGAGATTCTCGATCTCAAATTCGAGAATTCTCATTAATTTAAGATTTTTTAACACAATTTCTTGAGACGAAACGAGAATAGGGACCAAACCTTACGATTTCTGACATGAGGTGCAAGCAAAATATTTTCTCCCAGTTACAGTACTCTTATTTATCACGTTTTTAGACGTAAATTGAAGGTTTTAGACGAGAAAACTACAATTTTGATCACTTTCGTCTCGAATGAAATTGATTTAAAGAATTAATTCAATAAATGACTTGTTTAATGGGTAATGATGTCAGCTGAGTATCTAAATATATTTAAATTGACAAATATTTATAGCGTTAGAAAAAATAAACAATGGCGAAATGATATTACATCACTTAAAATGGTAAATTCTTCATAATTAAAGTTTTATAATTCTATTAAAATAAAAATGTATTACATGTTACATAAATAAATTTAGATTTGCAATGCATATTTCTTGATTCAAATCTTGATATGTTAAAATACGTTTACTTTTAGATGAAATACTTACATAATTTAATTTGAGACTTGTTTAGAAATAAAATAAGTTTTAATTTTACGGAAGTTTGTTCTCTGTGAAGAAATATCTGTAAAGAAAGTTGTGTGCGTTCGTTTGCAGAATAGAAATTACCGAAAATTGAGCCGAGTTTATATTTTTTATTTTGTTGTTGGTGGTATGATGTATGATAATGGTGGTAATAATATTATTGCATGGTTTGGTAGACTAGACTTGTTCTGAAATGGAAACGGAGAAGAACATTAGATTAGAACACAAGAGAACAACACAACATTACAAACAAGTTTCAATTAAGCTGGTGAAGAACGTCCGAACCTGTAATCACCTAATATCATATAATTATTTAAGTTAAGTGTATTATCTCATGGCAGAATACTTAAATTTAAAACCCTCCTTACAAACCATTCATTATTTTGTACAGGACTCTGACTTCAACTTACTTCTAAATTATAACAAACATATTATACATCCTAAATATATACTTTATAGGTGAAGACTGGCAAGACATGTTATATATCTTTTCCATTATTCTCCATGCTATTTTCAACAAACAGTAAGCATTTTTATGCTATTTAAAAATACAAACCAACAATTGGAAAACAGGAAGCAATAAACCGTGGTAAACAATGTACGTGAAAGATCAGTTTAATATATTTGTAGCAATTTTTTCTCAAGAAGCCTTTCAATCTCGAAATTCATTATTCCGGAATACTTATTCTGTATCGGCAAGATACAGTATGGGAATGCCAAAGACGTCTGTCAGGAAGTAAGGACGGACGGACGAGCGCGCTCTAACTTTCGAACGCGTCAACTTTTTTCAATTCTGTTTCCAGAATTCGAAATGGGAGGTCAATAGTTCCTTGGTATGTAAAATTGGACCACATTGGCCACACCCCCATGGAGCTGTGACCTCGCCCACTTATTTTTTAAATGCAAACATATGGTAAGTTTTAAAGGTGTTGCCACAAGGAATCTAAATATTAATCTTAATTTAGCCCATACATGGGGCACTGTGAGATTTTGTAGGAATTTAGTTCTAAATGTCTCTAATAGGTCTCTAAACTATTTTCATCAACAAAACTCGTCCACTGCGCATGTCCACCGCGTCCACTGCGCACGCCAGTCTACTGCCGATACAGTTGGACACCCATTGCCATTGTTTATTAGGATTGAAAAGTACTTGGTGTTTGTTGGGAATTGCTTGTAATTTGTATTCTGTTTTGTCAGTTGGTATACATTGTGTGTACAAAGTCAATAATAATATCTACTTGTCTATAATTCTAGTATAGAGAGTGTATTTACCGCTGTGGTCTATAATCTCATGTTATCATCGCCCATGCACCCAAGGAACTAAAAAAGTTGCAGAAGTGAGTTTGGTATATTATTACAAGGTGCTTAACAAAAGTGGGTTTTCTTATAGTTAATAATGTGCACATAAAATTTACATATTCCTAACCAACCATTTGGATTTAGATTAGAATTAGGAATTAGAGTGAGTAGTGAGTAAGCTATAAAGATTATTAAGGCATAAGGAATTACATTAGATTTCGCATTATTATAATAGTTGGCCATTATATTCCTAAATTTGTATGTATGATTTGCATAGCTGAAAAGATAAGCGGGATGAACATAATTTTGCGGAGGGACGAGTTCTAATATTCTATTATTTTAATTTTATTATTCCATAATGTTAGCGTTAGCAAAGATAATAACAAACTGCAAAGTGCACGGATGGACGGGCGGGCGGACCACAACAACGAAATACGAAATACAACAACTCATAAAAATCAGATACTTACTGTGCATAGACTAGACAGAAAAAACTTAATACACTTTATAATAGCTAACTATAACCTACTGCATAGTTAATTTAACTCGAATCGTATGTTAACAATATATAATAGAACGGAATTATCTCGATCATTTTATTAGCAAGGGTAGGACATGCATGAAAACATGAAAATCTCTGTTGTAATACATAATGTTGTCGAAAAGGGTTTTTTGGGTAAATGTTTTGCATGCAGGGTTGGTTTACTTTTATTTTAAAGCGTTTACTTGTATATTACTGTAAAATTAGGCTACATGTTTACATTTATTGAATGCTAATCTTAATTTTGCATTTCAGTATGTTATCCTTATACGAAAATATGTATTTGCAGGGTTTACTTTTATTTTAAAGCATTTATTTGTAGTATATTATAATAAAATTAGGCTACATGTTTACATTTATGGTTTTGAATGCTAATCTTAATTTTCCATGTCAGAATGTTACCCTTATACGAAAATATTTTCTGGAGAGTTTTAAAACAATTAAATTGAGTTTAAGATGAAATATTTTGAGTATTCTTGCCTTAAAAGCATACATTTTTCATATTTCAGCCCGAATAGCAAATTCTTATGTGAATGAGAATGAAAAACACATTCAGCAATAATATTAGCAAGTATACTAATCATTATACAGTATTAATTATGTATAAGGTAGTTTTATGGCCACAATTTTCTCATTTTACATCTGATTGTATTTTCGTATTGGTCTTTTTTTTTAAATGCATTAAAATATTTTCGGATTTAATTTGAATGCTCGTCCAAGCTCTTAATTTTTGATATAAAGTCTTATTAAATATAAATCGAGTCGGTAGGTATGTGAATTGAAATGGTATGCTTCTTGTTGTATGGAATCTCGCTCTTCTCTGACTTGTGACGTTGGTTTTCATTTGTGCTGCTAAAAGTTCAAGTTGAGTGAGTGAGTGAGAGTTCCTCCTTGTTCATTCGTATGCAACTCATAATTTATGACTTTATTTCATCCTCGTTCGTTCGTCTGCTCCGTGTAATGTGTATGATAATGATGATGTGCTGATATGGTGAAGGAGTTCGTCTCATCTCCCATTATTATATTATAATGGATAGATCCTATAGATACAGGATGAATGGCTCTTATAAAATAATATAAAGTCATACACCAACACTTTCTAACTACTTCTACTTAATATAACAACTCACCCTGCAACAAGAATCGACAAATACTACTCTCCTCGTGGATAACTAAATGTTTTATGACGGATCTCATTACCGCAGAAGAAAGACCATCCTCTCATAACTGACTTTTCACTGACTCTACACTCTACACGGCTTATTTCAATTCTCAAGTTTAAGTGTTGCTGGAAAACAGAAGGTCTTGTCCAGAATTAATTTATGTTTTAATCCAAGGTGCTATTTTATTGCTATTCAAATCAGATTGGGAAACTTACATGCTTTTCCATCCCTTTGATATTTCCGTATGTTTTATTATTCATTCCCTTATTTAAGGGCTGTAACTATCTCCCATGCATTTTTTAACAAAGGGTAAGCATTTAGTATTTTCATGGAGAATATACAATAAAGGCAAAGCGATTCCAAGTTCCAGAAATTGTAATTCATTTGTGAATTAAATGACAGTTCAGTGGATAGATTACATTTTTGTTAAATTTTGTCGTACGACATGCATTTTTGACTATTTTGAAAACATAAATACTTGATTTTTGTAGAAAATGGTTTGATGGTCGGTATTTAGTTTTTAGCAGTTTTATTGCTCTCTTAATAACATGGATTATGGATTGTAAATGTAAAGAGCTCTACTGTTTTATATGGTGAAATGGGTCGGACATATTAGAGTGAATAGTAAATAATGGCTGGGAGATGATGTTGATGGTTTGCATTGCATTTTCCTCTTTCGGTTCACTTCATTTCCCTTTGCTTGCTTAGCCATTATTTTTGTTTTATTTCATTTCATCGCCACGTACTCCCTCCTCCTTTGCATACAGATGGCTCATTTTTGCCAGGGAATTTTCATTGCTGAATCCTGACTTAACAACTATCCTAAACTTGTTCCCATACTTTATACACATGTCAACGTCACGCAATACCATTATAAGGTACCTGTGTCCAATTATCCCAATCTTGTTTCTAGTTGTACTTAATTAAAATTATTTTAATGGAATTTGTGTTTTATATATCGTATGCATCAAAATTAAAGCAGCACAATAATATTCCAAAATCAGCATAATGAAAATTTGCTTTTACTTTTACAAAATAAAAAAAAATCTATTGCAAAATAATTGCCAGTTTTTTAAAATTCAAACTGTTACAAAACGAAAAGCTATTCCAAAATTGCAACAAATTGTTACAAAATAAAATGATATTATTCTAGAAGTCACAATATGTTACTTTAATTACTTTACGAAAAAAAGCAAATAATTTAGGATCACTGGAATGAAATGGAGGGCCCTGATTCTATTCTGGGCTGTTGACGTTGACATATGCAAACACACATAGATATGTAATCGTAATAGCAAGTCAACTCTTATAGAATTCTTTCTAATGTGCTTAACACACACACACACCATACCAGCAGATGACTAATCTACTTTGTTAATTTCCAAGTTCACTTGACTTGACTTTGGCGATTGGATAAAATATTTCTCTTTTCGTAGGATGTGAGTTGTAAATAAAATTCATTATTGTGAGTAGTGGCTGTGTATTGTGTATATACGTATACTGTGGATGAATAAATAAAATGGATCGTTAATTTCGTGCGAAACAATTCGTAGATCATTAATTGGAGTTAAGTTAGGAGCTTCCTGCCCGGCAGTTCCTCCCTTAATCGTCTTTTTGACGCTTCGTTTCATTTTAATTGCAATTTTGAGGTTTCGTTCCTCTCCCGTCCAATAAATACGCCTTTCTATTGATATATAATATACATATATATGTCTGTGTACACATTTTGTATCACCTTTATTGTTCATATCTTTACGTATATTGAAAGCTGACTCCCTATTTAGTACATAGTTAGAAAGAATAATAGTAATGTCTGCTATTTATTACTATTTCCCTTCCCCACGCGAAGGAACAACTCCTGAACACATTGCAAATGTTCGTAGATTGTAGTTTTAATAAATAGCCACATAAAAAGTGACGCAATGAGAATTATCTTTACAAAGTAAGTGCTAACGATTGTGTAGTACAAATAGGCAGCAAGTCCCACTTTTTATTTATTAACTTTATCATTCCCATTACATATACTATTAAGCTATTTGTGTACTTACTCTTAGTATGAACTTTTTATTTTCTTTGTAGTTTTTTAATTCTTTCGCTAACTTAAACTGTGTGAAAGGTAAATACGGATACGGAATGGACATGTATTAAGTGCATGAATTTTGCAACAATATGTTTGTTCCCTAAATTTTTTGAATGACTATTGAAAATTTCTATTTACAAATACTAAAAATAATTATGAATTGCTTAATTTGCTAATTTTATTGTGTGTACGCAAGTTATTCAAGTAGCCATTTCTCTTTACTAATTTTTTATCAATTAATTTTTGCATTGTTTTACTTGTATGTAAATACAAATACACAAGTAGTGGATTTCTCTAGTGAGAATATATTTTGAATTGCTAGAAATTATTAAGTCTACAGTTTTAAGTTTTAGAAAATTACTATAATAATGCTGCTGTATTTAATGCACTCTTATTACGTTTTGAATCTTGTCTTTTTATCCTTAGACTTGCACAAGCAGATTCGTAAGCAGGTGCAATTAATAAAATTTTAACTAGTAATAAACAACTTCGTTAGCCAATTTTCGAGAGAAATCGAGGTGGGCAAATAAAACAGTTGCAATACCAAACAGTTAACGAGAGGATGCTCAAGGAAAATGTTTTCTCCCGTTTACGCATTATTTTTCTTGTATTTAATTTTAAATTGTGTTATTTAGTCAAGAAAAATAAATTTCTGATGACTCCAGGCCACTTATGATGATAAATTGCATTTTCTAAATGAATTTATCGTTTTTGAATCTAAATGTTGACGAATCTAGACGTGAGAGCCAAATTGCCGTTTCTTGCCAATCTCTATTACCTCGGTAGGTTTGTAAAATACGTTTATAAAACTGTATTTGAAATGTATTACTTTATTGCATTAGTATATGTAGTAAATATATGCAGATGTAGACATAACATAACTACCTGAATTTGAATTGTATTGCTAGACACTATATAGGCCATAGACGAAAGGGAAGCCAAGCCACCCATAGAGACTTTAATGATAGTGGATGAGTCTCGTGACGGATTGAATTGGAGAGACGGTTTTTGAGGCCTGTCATCATCCCCTTCCTCTGGGTGCGAAAATAGTACTTTTCTGTAATTTACAGACTTCCTAATTACACGTCTCCATTTCCATCCTTTCTTTGCAGATTCCCTTTCACATATTCAAACAAAGCGTGTGCATTCTTCTCCTCCCCAACTAAATTCATATATTATTACTTCTAGTTATTACTACCACCTTCATTATTATTAGGAGTCACATCACAAAACGAAATCCTATGTATTCTATGTATCATTGTGCGTAGGTGAAATAAATACATATAAGGTAAATACATATATATGCATCACTTATTTATTGTTAGTTATTTAGCGAGTGAGTGCCATGGGTAACATGGCATGACATGCAGACACGTAAAGTAAATGCTAAACTCCAAGGAATACAAACACAGCACGAAATAAAATAAAATAAAAGACGTTGACTGGACTGAGACGAGACGCTTTACTTAAAAGTTATACTTATTATTAGTCGACGCTGACGCTTCTTCATCTTTTTCCGATTGCACGGGGAAGGGAGAAGGTAAAGTGATGGACACACGCAAAGGAACCTGGGTCATCGCGTGCAAACCCCAATTGAAATAAATATAATCCCATTTAGTAAATGTGAACCTTTGCTAAATACTCTAATTCAATTCCCTAGTATTTCTTTAGCTATCCAATGCTATGCTATAATTTAAAACTCTTTAAATTCGGGGAAGGACAGGACACACTGGGTAATAAAGACGAAACCGGAATTCACAATAGGACTATCATTAAAATATATCTAACTTAAGAAAGAGTATGACGAACCAAATAGTGTTTCTGTGAAATATCAGTAAATTGACAATTAAATTGTTAGGTATTCGGTTGGGTCCGTTCCCAACCTTTTTTAGATACTTTTTTTAGAAACAAACAATAGTTTTTAAATGAAATTGCTTGAAGAACTACAACTTTTACATTTATCTAATGATATTATTATTATATACTATGGAACTTATTTACTGCAAGTTTAATTAAATGTTTTTAAATTAGTAGGTATTTATTTATTATTACTATGCAAACATTTCTTCAATTAAATAAATATATTTAATATAATTTTAATACAATTTTTAATTAAAATATAAATTAACCTTAATTTAATAATCCCAAAATTAATTTATTAGATTTCTTGCACAGGAATATTAATTTGTCATTTCAATAATTAACATTCAAGTAAACTCGACAAGTTTGTAAGTCATATTTATGCCAATTTTCAGCGATATACCAAATCGCCAACTTTGTTGTATTATTGTTGAAATATGGTTTATATTAATATTATGCATGTCTGGAGTTTTTAATAGTTGGAGTCTGTCGGGGCTATTAAACTCATAAGAAATAGAATTAACTCACTTCCTTCCATTTCATTACCTTTCCAATTGAACGCACACTATAAAGTTACCCTAGAATTATCTTTAAACGAAATTACTCATTTTCTCTTCAATAGAATGGACTTGTGTGCTGTTTTCAGCTCTGACTTCATTATTATGTACCCAACGTATTTTGTACAAACAAACTAATAGATTTCTGCTTGCTCTTATTATTACTAGATGTATTATTAAGTAGTTCCAGTTTAACAATTAGAATTAGAACTGGGAAGGAAAAATACGATAAGGATAAGACTTTTTGTTCTTATGAGTTGATTTGAAGTGATAAGCGTTGGCGTTGGTTTTTAGTTTTGTTTGTTTCGTCCTCAGTCTCTAATTGTTTTGCAGTCTGCTGCTTAAGCTCCCTGTGCGGGCTGACAAAATATCTACAGTCTATTCCGTGTATAAGAATTCGTTTCATAGAGGAATTTCCTTATATTGAGCGGGTATTTGAGCATGTGTTTATTTTACATGCAAATATGAACTGTAAGAAATGGTTATAAGAAATCTCTCGTAGAAAGCAAAATATTGCCACATGGAACAGATTTTTGCTAATTTTTAATCTGAGAGATGCTTATGATGAATTTTCGCCCTATTTAACTCTTATCTAATTTAATTAGCTTATGTATCCTGTGAATGTGTAGTTAATACAATTTAATAATTAATGCAGATAGGAACGTGTACTAAAAAGTATACAAAATTGTGGAATAATACGTACATTCATCTTTAGTATTGTAGAAAGTTCTTTCATTGCTTTTTGTCATATCCATGTTAATGGATACGTGCATGGTTTCACAGAATCCGTAATCAAAGGCTGCACTGTATATGTAAAAGAAGGCAGAGGATTTTGCCATTTAACGTTTGCATTGTCTTCATTAGAATCTGGTCTGAAAGGCTGTAATTCCGAATTCAGCACTGAAAAGGGAATAATTAGCAGTTGCTCCCTCGAACTACTTATTACACTTTTACTTCACATACCATTCAATTCCTTTTTGCATGCTAAGATAACTAATAAAGTTAATTATACACTCTTTTCATTACTCACATCACATTATACATAGTATAATAAGCGTAAAATGCTAATGTTGAAATTTGATGTAATGTGACTTGACGTGATATGGTTAGGGATACCAGATTCCAGGTGAAAACAATTTAGACCTTTCTATTGAAAGCCCATTGTATGCATTATTCCATAACAAAATAGTAAGAAAACATTTTTTAGCTACAACTAATGATCAGATCTCAGATCTTTGAAAAATTCCAGAAAAATTGGATCGCGAGTATAAATATTGTAGTGTGTATCTTATTCACAAAAGTAACGAACTAGAAAGTTTCTGATTCCACAACTGTGTCCCGAAATAAAAATTCTTATTTTAAAATTGCAACACACTAAAAATATTGTTATTCCTAAAGTTTATGTAAAAGAATCTCACAAAATTGAAAGTTTTGATTGAAAAATAGTTTTAATTTTAAAATTTTAAAAAATTTGTAAAGAATTTTGGCACAATGCGAAAATACTTGACAGTTTTCAACGAAATGTACCAAAAGCCAACAGAAATTTAAAAAAATCGGAACTTGGTGGTGAAATAGGGTGAATTCGAATTTAGTGGAACGTCTGGTAGCACTGGTAACCTTCGAGGTGATGTGACTTGTCGAGTTGAACGAGTTTCTTTCTAAGTACGGGTGGCATGATGGCATCTTATTGTAATTTTGTAAGTAGCACTTAGAATTTATGTATAAATAAATACGGCTACGCAGATATAAAATGAGACAAGCCTACAAATTGCGCCCACTTTATTTTCTCGAGTAGCCTGCAATTATTTTATTCCTTAGTCTGAATTCTCTGTATGTATAATATTGATAACACATCTGCATCATACACACACACACTGAGGAAATTATGGAATGGGATAGATACTAATATTATATTACGTGTAGACATCCTTAAGAGATGTTCTCGTAGATATATACTATGTAATTACACTTGTACTTAACTACAGAATACCTCCAGAGGTGTGTTTTATTACTTAATGTTATTAAATTCATGATATTCGCCTGATATCGTTATTTATGATGTGCTGTATAATGGCTCCGTGGATCTGGTAGCAAGCAATGGTTATTTATTACATTATTATTATATCTTCACATGCTCTCATTACATCAAATATCTATTTAACGTTTAACGTATAAGGGAAATCCTAAGCAATTTAATATTTTGATAATGCTTACAGCTTTATGGTGTGCAAAAAATCCATATCCGTCTACAATTTTAAAAGAGAAGGAAATTTCAGATTTAAAGATTAGAAGAAATGCATTGTGTTGTTATTATAAAATCGCTCTATATTTCAATTAATTAAAAGTAAGAAATTAATTAAAAGAATTAAAAGTAATCTTATTTTGTAAACATCTTTAACTATTTTTCGCTGAGCATTTATCGGAAAATTAGTTCTTTTCAAGCTAGACATGTTTTATGTAGACGCTTAATTAAAATTCGTTTTATCTAATTAAGAATAATTTACTGAGATCAAAATTGTAGAAATAAAAAGTAAGCACTTGCATTTTCTATTGTAATTTAGTTTAGAAGGATTCATGAGAAATTATTTTTACTTACGGGATAATAGGGAATATATTATTTGACTGCGATATGCCTATAAGATTGGTTTACATCTAATAATTCACCTCATCTCTGTTAAAATAAATATAACAATAATTTGTGGCCTAAACGAGGTGTGGAAGGCTAAAGAGTATTGAACTGCCGATTGACTTTGTAGGTTTTCTGCTCCATTAAAATCCCTCGTTTGCTTATTTTCCAAACTGCGCCGGTTATTTATGAGTTGCTACAGTTCTTAGTCATTACAGCCGTTGGAAAACATTTAACAGAGTTTCTTGTATTATTTCTTTTATATTTTACTGCCCACATTATATTTGTAATGGTCTTATAGTGTCATTGGTAGTTTAGGTATTTATTTACTGGCTTAGCTTTTGGTTAGTAATGCTGAATGCAAAGTTAACTAACGACCTATCATACTATAATTATATTAACACCTTTGAATTTGTGTTATACATAACGTGTTTTACAAACATAAACAATTTTGCTTGTAGTCATTTAATGGATGATCTGATCCCAATCGACTGATTTGACGTAAAATGAATTGCGAACTGTAAAAATATTTATATTCCTTCCATATAGTAAATTCCTTATATCCATTAACATGTAGATGGCTTAATAAGCGAATAAAATTGGCTAAAGATGACTGTATTGTATTGTTCCACAATTTAGTGTACCTTTTTAATAGTCCTTTACAATTTCCTATTTAATATTCAATTATATTAATAACACATTCACAGGATACGATACAAAATATTTTGTAAAATATTAAAATTAGAGTTAAATAGATTGGAAATTCCTTATAAGCTTGTCTCAAACTAAAAATTAGTGAAAAACTGTTCCATTTATCGAGTCATTTCATTTACGAGAATTTTTTATATGCATTTTTGCATTTCAGTTGCTTTTTAACATGTAAAACATGTAAAACAGACTCTAAAACTAGTTGTACTGTATATAGGGAAATTCTTTTATAAAGGAATCCTTACACTGTACAGAATGAACTCTTTACTGTTACAGGTTACAGCTAGGTGTATGTATAGTGTCTTAAATCGTATTCAGAGTGAATTTCAATGTTCATGAATGAGAGAAGTAAATTATGATCTCTCAGAGTAGAAAAATGAAATGATCTCCACTAGAAATCCAGAAGAGTACAGTTAGAAGGGTTTAGAAATATCTCCTACATCATCACATCTACTTATGCATAAAGCAAAGCTATAAATTTATGGAGGACAAGTCAGGACAGAAATACACAGTAATTGTAGTCACACCATTCTCTCCATTTATTCAGTTCAATTATTCCCCATAGTAAGGGAAGCAACTGTAAAACTCTACACGTCTGGAATAAAAATCTGTAAATGAATTTATCTGCTAATTCTATGCAATATGTAATTCTGCAATACTGAAGTATTAGCTATAACTTAAAATAATCTCTCTGGTGTGTTTATTATTGCAAAATCTCAAAAATTTATAAAAATTAATTCCGTTCCTACATTCTACAATCAAAAATTTTACATCTATGGTACAGATATTTTGTGGAAAATAAACTGCATACTGATTAAATCTTGTCTACCTAATGATATTTATATATTTTCAGAAAAGTAAAAGTTTTCATTAATTTGCTACTAATTGTTGTTTCATAAATTAATGAAAAATTACGATAAAAATGTTTCTTTGAAAATATTTTCAACGTAATTCAATAGGAAGGAATTTACGACAAAAATTCTACTTCATTTAAGTATAGTTATAATATGTATAGTTTTAATTTTTACGGTAGACGAGCCCATATTATGTTAGAGTGCAGTGATGTAATATAATTATTGTGGTATTAAGTTAAGGTGCTGGGTTCGTCTGGTGTTGGTGTTCTCTTGTGAATTATGTGTTTGTTAGGGAAGTGAGTGAGAAAGTGAAGCCAAAAGCCAAAGTCAAGTCGACGTGAAATGAGAAAACATTTTTGAGTGAATGATGCTTTTAGTTGCGTGTCTAATGCAAAAATAATGTGGATGTGTGGCATGGCAAAGCTCATCTTCATCTAACTCACTCACTATTTCAGTTCAACATTCAACTCAACGAGTCAACCCAGCCAGACTCAAATTTCAATTCACTTTATGTAAGTCGACGTCAACACACAGCCCCTTTTTATTGAGAATCTTGACAAATTTATGAGACTGCTTATTGCCAACGCTTAGTCTTCTTTAAAATCCCATTCCATTGGCACACACGCTCATACACGCCACAGACATATTTATTTAGTATCTGCTACTCAATTTACATACATATTCTCTCTATACTAATATTACTAACTAAATATATCCCTTCTAATATAATTGCATTCTAAATCAATGTGCATCTCAATATGAGCCAAAATCTTACACATTCATTTACATATGATTTTCCTGGATAAATTTATTCTATTATTTTAGGCGTATTTAATATATTTGGTGTCATTAATACTTTTCAGATTTAAATTGTGTAGGTGTGATTGGTGGAAAATTTATAATGTGTTACTGAGATGAGCGTGGAAATTATAATTGTAAATAGGTGTTGAATTGCTAATAAATGAACATTTTCCTTGTATGTTGAAGTTAAAAAGCTAGTAATTTTTTTGTAAAGTTATTTTTGTACCTTTTTACACGTATTTCAAGATATTTTTACACGATACTCTTTCCACCATGCCTCCAAATGTCTAGAAATAAATTTTTTTTTAAATGTCATAAATTGTTTTTCCCTGCATTAACAAATTAGGTACAAATTTTGATAAACAAACACATGAAATGATAATTAACTGCATCTTATAATTATGTACATCAAATCAGAAGAGTACATAACATATTTGTATATTGTATACACAAATTCAATCTAAATCGTATTTATATGCTTAGTAGGTGGGTGGGAGTGTGCTCAAAGTTCAAAGATTCTATTTTATGATCGTTATCTTTGTAATGCTTCACCTTTACCTTCTTATTGTAATAATATGTTAGGAGGATGATCAAAGGACGCGTAAATGTTAAAGGTAAGCAAGTAAATGTGCAAGAGATTTAGAATGCATCACGTTTGTTTCGAAATTGCATCTTCAATGTATTGTTTCTAAATATATTATTAATATACTTTGTGCAATAGATCATGGTCAGGCCAGGCCAGACCAGGTCGCCTTTACTCTTATGTGGAATTCGAAAGGATTGAAAATTCAAAATTATAATAATAATGTGAATGAAGATTGTGAAGATGCTCCTTATTATAGTTGGGAGAATGATTATTGATTGTGTATGCATGTATAATAATGATGTATAGTTAAAATTGATGAATGTTTGTAAAATTGTGTATAGAGAGAGGATTCACATTCATAACGTTCAACATTAAGAGGCTCTTTTGATTATCTTTATCTAGAATTAAAATGTCAAAAGAGAACTGAATACTTAGAAGATGCGTATAGATTGCAACTTTAAAGTGCATTTAAAAACAAATGCAAAAATTGCAATGGCCCATTCTCAATTTAACTCTATTGGAAAACACAAGTCATTCATTTCAAAAGTCTTAGTCTTTTTTTGCTAAAATAACTCTAAAATAAAGTATTATTTTTACTTAAAATGCAATTTGTTTTGGTAAGAAAGTTGGCAAATTGTTTATTTGCATATTTTGTGAATATAAACAATTGTTTTGTGAATTAAAAAAGACATTTTTGGTTTCTGTGAATAGATTGTGACAATGAGCTTAACTGTGGGAGCTGTGGCTCAAATAAGTTCGTATAGAGAATACGGAGCACCATTTCCAACACCCGCTCCAGCTCCAGCACCGCCACAAGCAACGGCTGAATATTTTCCTAGTCAGAAAAAAGTGTACAGACACGTCTATGGTACAAACATATTTATAGAGTTCATCATTTTTTAAAGGAAAAATATTTTTTTAACAAAAAACAAACATATTTTTCTGATTTTAGTTCATGTCGCCCCTCCTGAGGTAAAATAAATTTACAAATTCTTTTAATTTGCCTTAAAATCTTTATATATTTAGAAACCTATACTATTATAGACTGCTTTGACTAAGCATGAAAATTCCACATATTTAGTAGTGCGTTAGATTGGATAAAAGTTTCAATATTTTTATAGGAACAAATAAGTAGGGAGAAAAAAGTGATTAGAATCCCAGGGGGCGGGGCTAAGCATGTGAATATAATATTTGTGAAGGCTCCATCTTCCACTTCTCAGCAAAAAACTGAAATAATTCTTCCAGAACAACGTCATAGGAATCTGGTGTATATTTTAGTGAAAAAAGAGGAAAGTGACTCAAATATTAAGGTAATCATTCGACTTTGTCAAATAAAAGACTTTCTATGATTTTTGCAAAGTATTCTTTTTGATTTCGTTGTTTTTGTGTTCTAGTTTCGCAAACCCCAAAGTCAAAGTGGAAACAAACCAGAAATTTATTTCATTCGCTACAAAAACCAAAATGAAGATATTCAAGAGCAAGTCACAAAACTGCCACAACGTCCTAGCCCTCAATTTCTTACTAGTCCTCGTCCGCGTTCCCAAAAGACCCTTTACGGTGCACCGTCGCCGTCAAAATCACAAAAGCCGACGCCTATTTTAGCACGGACAATTGCTCTTCCGAGGAATTAATCCTTTTTATAAAAAATGATTCAAATTAATTATTATCCACCTTATAGTAAAAATTGCAAACATTTACTTCTCTTCTGTAATAATTTACAAGTAATACTGGCATCTTTTCATTTTGTCCAGCATTTGTATTAGATTCTACAGTGGTATGTAATAAATTGACAAATACAGATATTTAAACCCTTACGCTTAAAGGACTTGTAGTGTAATACGTTAATACCTTTTAGTAAGGCAAAAGGAATAATTCGATGCTACATAGATATGAAGAATAATAATAAAAAATTAAAGAGGATTTTGTGAGTCGAGTTAAGTAAATGAGAATGAAAGGAATTATTATTGATTCGTGTATTGTGTAGTGTAGTCTAAGTAAATGTCCCTTTCGGACATTTGCATTCGTAACTAAAACAAATCCATAACTAACACAACTTATATACCAAACCAAGTTAAACAATTCGCTAGCTCACAAATGTCAGCGTCAAGCGATCCGAATCCTATTTTGCTGCTTATCGACCATTTGTCTAGCAAATAATGTGATAGGACCCACAAATAAACTAGAGTTTATATGTTATGAAATCGAGATACAAGACAAAATTTCTTTATTTACACCTTAATGATGAATTGCATTTTATTATTTGAGGTTCAATCTTTACTGCTCTCGCAATCATTACTGACCTACCAACAAACAAAACGATACTGAAATTACATTACAAAATATTTTTAGTTGAATTGTAAATTGTGATCTTGCGATATGAAATTGTAATTGATTGAAGTTGATATTTAGAAAATTGACAATTTATTTTTTGCCTTGCCAATTTTATTTTGGGAAATAATTAGATCACCGGTTTTTGAAGTAGTGTATTAAAGCAATTTTTATTTTTAGAATGCGTATTTATTTAGAATTTTTTAACTATTATGTAATTATCTAGCTGAACCTGAAGTTTAATAAAACTAATATTATATTTATAATGTACAACATATAACATGGCATATTTCGCATTTATAAAAAAATTGTCTTTGTATTTGTTTGTATTTTGATAATTTATATGTATATGAAATAAATATGATCTTTTATGGCGTGTATAAATAATATCTCGTCTTGGGTATGGCATTAATATAAAATTATGTTTTGACATATTTTGCAATACAGTTTTTTTGGCTGATGGTAGCATTCGCCTTTGACAGATATAAAGTATTAAATAGCAAAGACACGCAAGGCAAAGGAAAGCGATGGAAACAACAAGTCAATAGAATGTGAATTGACTTTTCTTTAACATAACAGAAAGGCGAAAGCTATTTCGCTATTATTTATATTTCATTCCATTAATTCAAGTTTCTTTGACTAGTTTCAAAGTTCTTAAATGAAGATAACACTTAATTGACCATTAAAATAAGCGTAGATACGATGTATTTACAGCAGTTCATCTCGCTAATATTTCTCAGTTTGTCCAGTGAAAATTGTCTCCTTCACATAATTGACTTTGGGAATCGGGATTTGATGGAAAGGACTTTGGTGTCCTCGGCCACGTCCGAGTCCTCCGCGTCCCCACAGCCAAGGCAACTATTCCAAAATTTAAGGGAAAGTGCCAGCAGTATGGGAAAAGGGGGCGGGAATAATATTCGAAGTGGGAAATGTGTGATCAGTGTCCTCATTGAACCCCATCCGGACAAATTGAACAACCTGGTCAAGAAAAGTTACGAGCATGGTGAAGAAGACGAGGGAAATAAATTGGAACTGGACAAAACCATTGTGATCTGGTCCAGAAATTTCTTTGTTGTGAACAAACCGGAGGAATTTCAATTTTACTACGACGGGGTCGAAAGGGAAGTGCCCTACGGTGTTGTAAACGAATCGGGAATTGTCGTAGATGAAGGGAAAGTCTGTTTCGGATGCGAAAAATGGCACATTGAGTTCTCTCATGCATTTCTAGAATAGAAACTGAACACCATCTGTGCCGAAAAAAATTCTATCTTTTTCTGAGTCCCATATGCAATTTTTTTTTAAACATGTGCATAGATAATATTTACTCATGTTGCCTTTGTTCAAGTTGCATGCATTATATAGTGTCATCTAACAATACGTGTTTACGTTTTGTAATTGTATTTGTATCAGGATATAAAATTGTAACCATTTAGAATGCTTTTTCCAGCAAATTATCTGCATTTCAGATATTAAAGCATAAATGTTCACGTAATCTAATATAAATTTCAGCAAAATACAAGAAATGGGAAAGTAAGCAACAAAATTCAAACACGATTTTGTATTCCATATTTTTAACATTTTGTTTGTTTTTCTTATAATGATTGTCTTTATCTTAAATATAATGCAATATTTTTTCAATATATTTTAACTGCGATGTCACAATTTTTTATGTAGACTAATTATGTTATAAAATTATCATTTTACTATTACCATTTGCATAATTACCAAATTAAACCATTCACTTATTTACATCTTTGTCGAGCACAGACTATCTGTACCCTGGACTATTACTTGAATGATTTATTATTAAAAAATAATTTCGAAATTTAAAATAAATGTGCTATTTTTAGAGTTGCTTATGATTTGTTGAAAAATGTACGTAAGTTATAGGATTATGTTTAATCTGTCGTGCTTATTTAAATTCATGTAATTGTACCTATAAATATCAGTACCTATGTATGGAGCATGGATTATCATGAATGTCACATTGTAATGTACAAATGATTTTTTCCATTTCCTTTGCCTTGACTGTGACGAATGTCATCTGGTCGTTGTTTGTGATGAAATGTGATGTGAATTTGACAATAATAAATGAGCCGTAATGAGGATTGCGGACAGAGAGAGAAAGACAGGCGGATATTCATCTCAAATCTCACACTGCTTTATATAGAATGAACCAGCAAAAACTTGGCTTGGCTTTAACTAACTGTCTTGGCATGTCATGTCATGGAGATGTCTGTCAGAAATAAAAGAACATGTGTGAATTTGAGTTGAGTGTGAATGGGAAGTCTGAGTAGCCGATTAGTAATCCAGTACCTAGAGTGAGGGAAACAAAAACAAAAACTCATTTTTCATCTCATTCTTTCATAAATAACATAAAGTGACTACTTATTACTACATTACAACACTGCACTACTGAACTGTGCACATAAATGTTCCTCAACTGAAATATGTAATTAGGATAATTTAGTAAATGAATATGGACATAACAAGATAATATATAACCCTTTATAGGCAGTGTGATGGGAAAATTACAAAATATATCTTTTTGAACTATTTTTTGTCCTTTGCTTGCAAATAATCTAAAAGCTGTTTTTCGTTTTGGTAAAATCCTTTTGTATGATCCCTTTTATTTCTAGTATGCAAGCCTATAGATAAGAATGTTGCAGTTGTCTATATAAGTAATATTATGTGCATTTACAAAGATTTTAATAATAAAGTAGTGCAAATAGAAAGTTTGGAACGAAATGTAGAGTTCTCTGTAAATATTATACATTCGTATGTACATTCAGTAATACAAAATCCAATCAATTCATCTTTGTGGTATCTGGAATTACAAATTCATAGCACATTAGGAAAAAGGAAACTTATTATATTTTAAACTTTTAACATAATAAACCGTATTATCATTTTCAATACTAATTAATAAGTGAGGTTGGCAAATAACGAACAAACAGTTATGCAGCCTAATATTTCTACGCAACGTGCAAATGTTGGTGTGTAACAATTAAGGGACAGCACGTATAAATATACAGTAATGAGCTATAAAGAATCCAGTAAATATTAAGGTTGAGAATTCTTGATTTGGTATGCAAGAATATAAATATAATTTATAATTTTTGAAACGAGATTGTTTGTGATAAGTGCGAGATGTAAGGTCAGGTCGCTCAAAGAATATATTCTTTTATGTAGAATGCACAGAGCGGGCCACAATTCAATGTTCTAAGATAATCAATGAAAGCCTCACGTGTTTGTGGTCTGGTAACTGGCAAGTGGTAAAGAGGAGTGCATTTTAAATCCCTATGGTTAGTTACTCATGTCAGTCTAAGCACAAATGAAAATTCATATTCTATATAACTATATATTTATAGGTGTACATATAATTTCCTTATAAAGTATATTACTATATATGTAAGCATTACTATATTAATATATAATATTTGTATGTAAATGGTAAGTAAGAAGATGAAGATAGAGAGAGAGAGTGCATAGAGACTGTTATACATTATTGTCCGTGCAAAAGTTATGATGGATTATGTCTTTAGAGCGGAGTGATGCTATATGAGCTTTTTGACAATGATGTACGAGCACTAATCGGCCTCCGGTGTCTACCGTTTCCTTTTAGAAACACATTTATTTTATACAAACAGTCAAACAGCCCTTCCTCCTCTATATACACATTTATTACATTATATAGCTAACAAATCTAATACTTAACTACGACATTACACACTTTATATATTCGAAGATCAACTGCATGCCATACTTATGCCAATTCTTTGACTACTTACGTTAACATACATCGTAGTGCACATTACAGTTAAATAGCTACCGGAATTTTATCCAATTTCATAATGAGTTTCAATGTATTGTGTACAATAAATACAGCACATTAATGGATTTATAAAGTAAGAATTACGCGCAAAGCTTGGCTAGGACGAGCTAATCAACAGTTCCTTAAAAATAACAATCTGAAACAGAAAAATTAATAAACCATTGCAACAGGGATGTAAGCAATGAAATAAAGTGTGTTTAGAGTACTTGTAGTATTATAACGTAATAACGTTGTAAAGGATTTATAAATTAGCAGCTGTAAAATTGTTGAAGGGAGTAATTAGGGTCTGGAAGTTTACCTGGACGATAAATTACATTAGTGTATCAATAAAAAACTTGGAAAAATGAAAAGGCAAATAAATAACGTACCTATTGGCAACCTCATGTATTTCCTTACCTGTCCATTACACCGTACATTGTAAATATGCGAAGGAACAATTTCAAATTGTTAGGAACTTCATGTAGGCAAATTATTGCTTGTAAATCATCTACTTTCAATAATTGTGTGAATTGTGTGTGCTACAGGTAAAGATAAATCTTGCAATTAGATACTTCCGTGTATCCGAACGCTATTTTATGTCTATGTACTGATATAGACGGGGCATTGCATAATAATAATTGTAATATTGTAGTAAACATGTAATAGTATGCAGTGTGAAATTACATAAGAAGCAATAGCAGTAGGTCGGCACAATGCAGTGCAATGCAAAAAGGAGTACAGTGCAAAAGAAGGGATGTCGAGAGTGAAATGTGACATTGAACAACGAGTACGACAAGATCATGAATTCTGATATTCATTTCGACTATTTGCTTTTGCATTGGTAGACGAGGCAGATATCTCTGACTATTTCTTATTATCTCTTTTACGACCCCCACACCGGACACATCGCAAGAAATGCTATGTTATGTCTTTATGCAAAAGAATAATCATTACTTAATCTAATCATCTAATCCTTAATCGTTCAAAGGATTGAAAAGGGAAAAACCTTACTTGTAACTCTCTTTGATCTCTAAAAAGTAGTGCTGTCTTTGTATAAGGAATCTTATTCGGTGGAAAAACATGTAGAATTCTTATAGTAGAATCTTTTTCCTTCTTATATGTTTTTTATAGGTACACCAAAAGAGACTCATAGAAGCTCCAGAAGGAAATTCCTCCATACCAGAATCCTTATACGCGAAATGTAGTGTACAAGCATTCCTTTAAAAGCCTAGTACATACAATAATTCCTAAGATTGGAATAAGCACATGGAAAACTACATGGAAAAGGCTGCACAATTTTTAGGAATAATTGCCTCGCGTTGTGTTGTAAAAAATATTTCTATTTGAAGTTAAGAAGATTTTAAAATTCATGTACTTCTTTTCTTACTTATTTACCATTTAGCATACAGTATTCACCCTTTTATTACATGAAGGATATAAAGAGCACACGCAGTCAATCCGTTCCATAAAACCATAAAATTGTTAACAAAAAGATTATTATTACATAATATGCGGAAATGGTTTACAAAATATAAATCTAAGAATAAAATATCATGAACATTTTTGTTCTAATTGTAAGTTAAGTGTTTCTATACTCTAGGAAATAGAGAGAGGAAGATGAACAATTTAGTAGCAGCAACAGGAGTCGTAAGAAGCTCCACTGTTTCCACAAGTGAGAGAATTGAAGACACAGCCGTGAGGACAATGACGGATGTTGTAGCCACAGCGAGACTCTTCACAATTTCCGTGTCCGCGCCCACCGCCCCCGCCACCGTGGTGAATCTCATTATCTCCGTCCCCTCCAAAACCGGTACTCCCGCCACCAAATCCACCAAAATCTTCAAAAAATCCTCTTCGTACTCGACCTAATTTCCCAAATTGAAATAGCAATCCAACAAAACAAGAAAAATATATTTATTCCTTGTTTCTAGTTTTATGACTTAAATGCCATTTGTACCGATCTATAAAATTATAATTTAATTGATTGTAACAATGTATATTTAGGTCGTTTTGCAGCAAACAGAAGAAAGCAGCTTTCTGATATTTTGAAAATGGATTTCTCCTGTAGTTTGCTTTCTGTCTTTCATTGCAGCGGTAGTTATCATAAACAAATATTTTAGATCCATTTCCCAAAAAAAGTTAGAACATGATTTCTCTGGAATTTTTGATAAAAGGGGAAAAGTTTGAATTAGAAAGGTTAAAAATTCGGGTATTTTGGGTAAGTGAAGCATATTCACCAGAGTCCCTAAACCATAATCCAAGTCTCCAAACTAAATGGTATGAAATTTTGTAAATCGTTTTACAATAGGGTCTCCACAAATGAGTCATGTATTATACTACTACATAATAATAATAGTAATATGCATATCTTCACCAAATATGAAACTAAGCTAGGAGGGAATTGTCACATGCATTTTAGCCCTACTATATCAATACATTTTTTTACTTAAAAATTACAAATAAATGAAAATAGTCCAATTTTTATGCACTTGTGTAGACCGAGATCATATCTGTACCTTAAAAACTTCTCGCCCCTGCCATATCCTAGTTCTGTAGTTTATAACTATAGGGGAAATCTACTATATACAGTCCAGTTGCTGACTTGGCTCGGTATTCGTATCGTAAGGGACCAGCTATTATATCTGTGCTGGAGTCTGCCCTGGGAAAACAACTCTTGTTTGCGCCGAAGAACTTGACTAAAAAGCCTTGATTTTGAATTGGGTATTTTATGGTCTAATGTACTTGCATGGATAAAACTTGACACAAAATTGTGCTTCATACGAAATTTTAACATGTTATGCTGTATTTTCAACGAACTATTAATTCGGGTATAATAATGTAATGGAACTAAATTAATGTTACTGTATTTTTGTAACAAAAATATAATTGGACTATCAAGATCAAGATACCTACACAATATTGATAAAGTAAGTTAGATTATAGGCACCACTTATTTACTGATAAAATAATTAACAATTAATTTGACTTTTGAATATTATGGATTACAAAGTAAATTAAAGTTGCACATGACAAGTAATTATATAATAAATATATATTTTTCAATTCAACATCGCCATTTACAGCTCAGGAGAATTAGATTTACAGTTACAAGACTATACATTTTTATGTATAGAATATTGTTTCCTACCTGCACACGCAAAGGCAACACCGACACACAAGAGGAGAACAACCGTCCACAGAAATGGCACACGTTTCGATATCATTTTGAATTTTCGGGAAACAAAACTTCACCCCCTAATTAGGCAACTAATAATAATAATATTATATACCAGGAAGAAATCTCTTTTTCTTCTTAAATATAGTTTACCTACTTATTCGTGTATTTGTATTTAATCCTTAAGTGTAAATGTTTTAATTAATTTAGTTATATAATTCCCAATGAGAATTGGCTTAGAATAAACAAAGGATTTAACTAAAGTATCCCACAGCCACGGAATAATATTAGGGAGATTCCCAACTATGAACTAACTCGTTGAAAGAACAAACCACGAAATCACAATAAATTGTACACAACAAAATGCACAGAAGAGGTGAGCAAAGAATGATTTCAGTTTCCTTGATTGGACTGAATGGTTGAATGAAGGTGAGAGTGAGTGCCTTTACTTAAATGTTAAAGTATCCCATTCCACGTAAATAATATAATCCAAACATTATATTCCCATTCTATATTTAGTTTACTTTTACTACATATAAATGCACAAAATAACAAAAAGACAAACCAAAGTGTGCAGTTGTGATTTCTGGCTCAAATAATCACTAAGGGGTGGAAAATAAAGGCTTATATTTAATGGCACCATATAAAAACTTACTTTGCCATAACTTTTTAGACTTATTTTACCATAACTTTATTCATTTACCAAAACAATGTCCAAAAACCATAAAAATGGGAATCGACCATATAAAAACTTATTTACCATAAGTTTAAGCAAAAATACCTAATGAAA